>JAQQPU010001471.1:46939-81569 GCA_029168905.1 Artemia sp. Kazakhstan ARC1039 | reverse complement strand
TATTTCCGGATCATAACATCTGCCTCGAACAGGAAGGAAGTGTCATTAACTTTGCTTCGAACGACAACAACATTGACCCCATTAACCACGTGTTCTCCCTAATGACTCTGTTCAAAACAACATTGACCTTGACATTTGGCTCGGAAACAATAACAACATTGACATTCGCTAAGAGCGTGCCAAAAACACACCTGGTGAAAGAGGTCATTGACCCCATTACGCAATCATTCTCCCTAATGACTCTATGCCCATATATGGTGTGGGTACCGGAGTATAAGATAGCTCTCTACTCCTAAATAATGCCGACTTCAAGCCTAAACCATATTCAAAACCAGAAACGAGCCTGTTATTTACCCCCAAAATACCCTTTTGGCCCCCCCCCCAATTTTTTTCCGTTTTGTTATTTCTTACTGCTTTATTTACATTTAGCCCGTTTTTTCTCTTAATTTTTTGAAAATCGAAAAGCAGTGTAACCTAAGAAATTGTTTACTTAAAGACTATTGCAATGGATCTCCTTCAAATTAGTCGCCTGTCAAAGGAAAACACTATCCAATTTTGTTTCCGCTTCTGAAAGCGTTCCTGAAAATTGTCTTCCATAAGGGTGCGAATAACTCTCACCGCAGTTGCTCAAATGGCACCAGTTCCGTGCAATGTTTTCCGTTTCATAACAAATTTTATTTAGGAAGCAGTTAGAAGCCCAGGGGCTAAATCTACAAATTAAATAATAAATCTAGTGATTTTATGCAGAAAAATCCGAAGATACCAGAGTAATGCGAGCGAAAAGCACCAAAATACTTCCGTGTTTGAGGGAAGCACCAAAATTGGCTGAGATGTACTTTCGAGCATACTCTTTAATACGATTTGATTACGCAAGCGAAATTTTTCCTCGGAACGCTGCTAGGTGGCTTAAAATCCAAGATGGCGTACGAAAATACGAGTTTGTCAAAATGAAAAGACATGGCTGTGCAAATAGACTAGTAAGGGGTAATCGGTGGCACAGGTTCCAAATATGAGCTTAAAAATAACCTAAGCTGTACCGTAGTGCCTCTAGGCGCCGCCAATCCAAGATGGCAGTCGAAAATATAAGTTGAGTATGAGGCCAAGACGCGTCCAATTTATAGTCTTTGTTTACATTTGCTAAACCAAGATCAGTTAAATACTTATTAGTTCTTCATCTCTTTATTTATCATAAACGAATCAACAGAAGCTAAACGGACGGATTAAAGCATTTAAGAATTGTAATTTTATCAGGAACACAAAGAGATCAATCGAATCTTCTGGTATAAAAAAAAAAAAAAAAAAAAAAAAAAAAAATGTCGCGTGATCAACAATTAAAGCACTTTGATTTGCACCAGCATTGTGGGCTACAGTTAAGGTCAAATTTACTGCAGTGGCACCTTCTTTCACACCCTTTTTTGCAACCACAATGCACTGTCTCGCAACAGACTTTTGACGCTGGTGGAAGAGAACATAACCAATCGGGGAGCCACTTTCAATCGATGACTCTGAACCAGCCAAAGTCAGAAAAACTGGAAAGGTTGGGTGTTGATTCCAGGCTGAGATTCCACACATGACCTGACTGTAGTGCAGCTCTAAGGATATGTTGTAAAAGCGAAGTACTATGTGGAGGAAGTCTCTGCATGTTCTTGGTCTTTTGTCGTTGAAATATTTCTTTCCTAAATTCATTCATGTCGTTGCAGTCTTGTTTTACATATTATATCTTCATGACGAAGCGTTCAAGGTCGTATACTTGCAATTCTGTCACATGCAATTCTGTCACTTTGGGTTGGTACCGACACCAAACGCAATAAATAATTCGGATACTCCAATGCGATCAAAGAATGAAGTCACAATTGCTATATGTCCACCATTCGTATGAGAATCCCATTTGCACCAGAGCAGCTCCGTCCATCAGTTTCGCTGTAATACTTGGAACGGTAACCTCAGCAGCTGAGGTTAAGCTGATTAAGACACCTGCAGGTTCAGCCTTGTCGCCAACACGAATCTGGCCATCAGACGTCAAATTCAGTTGATATTGACCGTTTTCGTGTTTGAAGAAGAAGTCTATGTCGCCTCTTTCCGATATAACCAACAACAATACGCTTTATTAATCACTGAGTAATCTCCTGCAATAATATTTTTCAACCACCAATTCCCTTCTTTATTTAGCTTATAAGAAATGGAAAAACACTTACTCTTCAAGGCGCACGGCAAAAACGTTAAACACTTACCCTTCAAGGAGCAAGTTATTTATAGTAAAGTTGAAACTGACCGCTGGATAACAGGTTTAACAAAAGCAATCGACAAGGTGGCAAATTTAAACCGTATGCAATATGTCATGTTTGGATTAAAAAGCGTTTTTTTTTTTTTTTTTTTTTTTTTTGCGAATATCGGGTTTTTCATGTTGCAAAGTCTTTTAATTTTTCATGCAAACTGGATGTATTTTTGTTAAGTTAGTTTAGTATCAAAATGCTTTTCTTATCATTATTCAGAACAATAGACAGAATTCCAGATATTATTACTTTAATCAGTAGTGGTCTAAGTACCATTTTGCTTGCGTGTATACGAATTACCATGTTATTCTACGTTCCAGTAGAATACCAGTTCTATGTACCAGTTTTTTAAGAAAAATGTGCACGTGAACTGACGATGCACATTCATTGTGCAATTGACAACAGTAACAGAAAAAATCCTGTCTGCTTAAATTATATTATTATGATCATACTCTCAAAACATGTTTGACCACATTATACACTGCCAAATAACCAGTCTGATAATCTGCCTTGGAAAGGTGCCATGGAGCGTAGAATAACATGGTAATTCGTATACACGCAAGCAAAATGGTACTTAGACCTCTATTTTAGTCCACTCTTACTTTCATATACTAGTGCCTTCCATTACCCCTGACTAGCCTGTTTGAGCGGTCATGTCTACGCATTTTAAAAAACTCCTATTTTTGTTCGCCATTTTGAATTTGAGGCATCTAGTGGCACAATGGTAGAACTGGGGTTATTTTTCTGTTCATATTTAGAACCTATGCCATCGATTAACCCATACTAGTCTGTTTGAACGGCCCTGTCTTTCCATTTTGACAAACTAATAGTTTCGTCGGCCACCATGGATTTCAAGCCACCTAGCGGCGTTCCGAGGAAACATTTCACTTGTGTAATCGAGCCATATTAAAGAGCAAGCCCGAAAATACATCTCAGCCAATTTTGATGCTTTCCTGAAACACGGAAGTATTCTGGTGTTTTACGGTGCTTTTCACACGCAATGGAGACCATGACTTCCAATCAAGTCCTTAACTGATATAACATAAGTTTAATGAACTACTGTCCTAGCGTTTGTCAAAGTACACTTAGCTTATACCCTTTACAACTTCAATACCTATTTTTAAATAAAATATTACGTACAAGAACAGCTTAAATAACCCATCATTAGAAAATAGGCAACGCTGTTATTCGAATGATTGATTTCCCGTCCAATGAAGGGGTTTTCGAGTTGACGCTTGAAGGAACTCAAATAGCAATGACTTTTGTTTCAGTTAACTGAAAATCTGCTATACTCTAAACTACAGCAAAGAAATTTGAGATTGTCTGAACTCAAAAAAAAATCCGTGCTTCCAAACTCCCCCAAAAGCAGCCTCTTATTTAAATTTATTTTTTTCTCTTTAAACTTTTTTTTATATTAGAAACAAGCATTAGTGTTTTCAAAAATAAACACAATTGAGTGAAATCTAGAGAATTCTAGAATTAAATGACACACTAAAAATTAAGTTTAGGATTCTGGAAGCACAGTGTGGGTAAAGGTTTACAAACAACTAACAAAAGAAAGCATTTTATAAATAGAACGAGATGATAAACAAAGAGTAAGAAAAAAGAGTACAACAAAATAAAAAAAAACACAACAAATGACAATTACACGATTCCAAGGCTAGCTTACGAACATAACCGTTCCTAGGGTTGGCAGTGCCCAGGGGAAAATTAGTTACAGTGCCCCCTACCAATCAGGTGTGGGTCCAGGATTTTTCTTAGGGGGGGGGGCAAAATAGGTTGATTCGATAAACTTGCTTTAGGAGCAAGTTTAATTAACGCAAACTTGCATTAATTCAGTAAATTACACTACTATAGACCACGCTAGGGAGGTGCCCCCTCGCCCCCTGGATCCGCCATTGCTACCAACTTAAATATAAGCAGAAAAAAACCAAATAAAAGTAACAATTTGGATCAAAATGAGGAATCCCCAGCTGCGGAGCCCCTGAGCCATGGCGCAAGGGGCAACTGCACCTGTTTCTCCCCCCCCCCCTAGGAACGGCTCTGATTTTGAAAAAGGTTCAAAAGTGCATAGCCGTATCTTTTCAGTTTTGGAGGAACAGGACACAAGATACAAAAAAAAAGGAACCCGGTTTCAAAAATTTTCAAAAAAAGGGAAATTTTTGAAACCGGGGTGTTTTATAAAGTTCTTTTGATAGTTAAAATTGGACTAGCAGTCTCGAAATTATCAGAGGCGCAAATCAGTAAAAAAATTGTTGTTTTGTAGCACAAAGTAGCAGATATTGACCCTTTTCTGTGGTGTAATATATTTTATCACTTAGTAAGATCACTAAACGTTTATTTGAACAGCCCTTCTCCCAACTACAACCGTGGTTCAGTCCGATGACTGATCCGGGTACAAAGAAAAAAAAGGAAAAAAGAAAAAAAATAGACAAGCATCATGAAAGATGCTGCATGAGTGCTGATGGTGCTAAAATCAAATATACAAGACAAAATTTTTTTCTCGAAACATTCATGTGAAAAAGTTACATTTTGATTTAAGAAGTAGGTTTCAGAAGATGGTAGCCCTCTTGACATTTAGAGTAACCTTCGGTATGCTATTAAAAACCAATTAAAAAACAGCCCGAAATTTGAGGGCTGTCCCCTGCTCAACCCCCTATTCCTTACGCTAAAGTAGAGCTTTTTGTCCAATTCTCTAATAACAAGGCCTCAAAAAATAGTACTATTGAACCTGAAGGAGAAACATTTTTAAAGCACTATAAAATTTTAGCATATAGAGCGGAGTTCAAGAAAGGGGACCCCCCCCCCTGTTTTTGGAATAACTTTTATTCGCTCTATATCCCTTCCATTTCTTTCATTTAAAAAATCTTTTTCTGTTCTTTAGTACTTGCCATGAACGATGCGATCTTAGAGTCAAAATTTATTTGTTCTAGTTTAACTTCTGTCCATCTTAATATCATACTCAAGCAAATGCTAAATGCAAAGGGGGCGATCGTTCCACGCGCTTAGTACTAAACTTCACATTTTTCACAAGGGCACAATTTTTTAGATCTATCCTTTTCCGTTAAAATGTTCCGTTTCCACAATAATAGGCAAGCTGTCAGCACGCACCACGCATATTGTAGGCCTAGTCTGATTTTCTAATATTTTCTAAATATTTTTCTTTCTGAAGATATTTTAGTGAAAAAAGTTTTATTAGAACAACTGTGTGTCTTAGGAATGGAGAGGAGGTGCCAACCAACATTACCCTTTTTTAATAATAATGGAGATGTGTTTGAGTCGTCAGACCCCTTTGGTCCTTAATTTTAAAGATTAGGAGCAAGTGTTTGATTCAACTGATAGCTGAGATTTAGCGAAGGGTCTATCCTTGTGTGGTATACCACATTTAAGGCCACACAAAATTGCGTGTCGGTATCTCTTTTCTAGAGCTACTATTTAAGATATTGAAACGACTGATTACGGAAATATCCAGAATTGCCGGAGAAGCATGTATTTGATGTTTTGCCCTATATGTGATATTTTTTATTAAGCAGTGTTGTTATTGTCTTTTGTAGTGTAATTTCTTAGTGACAAAATATGTCTGTATGTTGATAGTGCCATGGGTTTCTATTCGTGCGAAATCTAGTACCCTTAAAATTAGAATTGACCTTGCTGAAAGGTCTACAACTAACTTCTTTGCAAAAAAGCAGTAAATGACTTTGCTGTGCATAACTAAAGCTTCACAAGCTATAAATTGTTACTAAGTTTAGCGTACTACAAACTTTACGTCTATCCTCCTTGATGCTGCTTCCAGAAACTGTAAAAAATTCTGTCTATGATAGAGAGAAGAACATCTCTTTCAACACTGCACAATTAAGGCATTTCAGCATTAGCCACGTGGCAACGAAAATGTGAACCAAGTATGCTTTACAAGTAAGTATGTTCGATTGTTTTTAAGGATGTTTCCGTTTTGTGCTACATAAACCATGTTTAATATAAACAAACAACAGTGGTTCGGACTGAAGCCAAATAAACTCAGGACTCAAAAGTGATGTTCGTCGTCTGATGATTTCAATCATGACATAAAACCCAGTAGGCAAATAAAGAGTTATATTATAATAAAAAAATCTTTTAATTTGAATCGGGCAAATTTGTTCCAGAAATTTTAGCTAAAACTTTAAATTCAAGAGGAATTTTCTGATTGTTTTCTAATGCCTAAGATTAGCCTAAAAATTGTTCTTATTGACTACAAATTGTGACTAACCCAGGGTGGGGCTTAGGCCCTTCCTCTATTCAAGACACCACTTGGAAACCAAATTAAGGATAAAAATGGATGGTTTTGCAGGCATGTTTTGAGAAGTAGCCTAAACATACTTTAGTATACAGTATATACAAATAACGACAAAAACCACACTTATTTTATTATATTATCTCCTTTATAGTTTGTAATAAATTTTCCTTAAAAAAAATACGATATTTTAATAGCGAGTCAAAATCCAAATGGGGTGAGGATAATTTATTGGAATATGACCGTAAATTTCCACAAAAAGCATGCTAAAAGCAATAGCGAAGAAAGAGGGACAAGCGGGAAGCCAATAATCTACCTGACAAAAGTCTTTGCTGTTCGGCTTTCTTTCGTAAACTCGTTACCCCATCCCCAGCAGTTGGGGATGTTTCTTCTTCTTCAACTTCCTGTATAGTATAAACCTCTCCGGTTGGCAGCTTCTTAAATTCATCCTTACTTTCATCATTCGGTAATTGTGCTTCTTCTTCTTCCATAATTGGCTCGCCTAAAGCTCGTTTCTCTAAAACAGATTCAATAACTTCTGAGATTGGATGAAATTCTGTGCAAGGAGTTTTATCACCAGGACGAGTGTATGTGATTGCTTGAGTTTCCTCTTGAGGTATACCTCTGCGTAGTTCAGCTAGAGCCTGACAAGCCTTTTGGGATCTTTCAGGCAATAAAGGTTTAGTATAGTAATCTTCGGGAGAAGGAGAAGAAAATGGGGAAGAGGCAATGAATTTGTTCTTTAAATCCGTTTCATGATTGTTCTCGTAAACTGGCACTTTTTCTGCTGGTTTTCTTAGACCAACTTCCTGAGAAGGGAAGCTAATAGGCGATTTATCTTTTAGAATAGGTATATTTGAACTGCAAGATTGATACTCACTTTGCTGCAGGGGTAATAACCCTTCATGTGTGAAAGGCCCTCCGTTGCTATTGTAAGCCTGAAAAAAAAATTATTATAGTTTTTAGGCCGAATCCATAATAACAATATTAATGTTCGCAGGCACTTTTTATTTTTGTTGATTCGTCTTTTTATTCGTTACAGATATTATTTGTCAATGCTCTTTTAATTTTGCCTGCGATCTCATTGTCTATTAGTAGATTAATTTTACATAGGTATAATTTCCGACATGTAGATAAAATATGGCTATTGGCATTGTAACAGCAGCACGTCTTCTTCTTGCTTTATTTTGAATGCTAATACCAGAACTATAATGAAAGGATTTATCAGCCGGTAACGTGTTACCAGACACATATGCAAGAAGATTGCCCTTTCAGTCGACTATTACCTTTAGGTTTGCATTATCTATGAGCACTAACTTCTCTGAAAATATTACTCTTGCAATTTAACCGTAACCAAACTAGAGTTTTTTTTGGTGCTCCAAAGAAATTCAATCCCTCACTTGTATGACCACGCGTGCCTACGTTTCCAATGATGTTATGATATCATCCATCATTCTTTGGCTTAATAACCTTTTCTGCACTGATAACCTTTGAAACTGATCATTCGGATTCAACCACTTTTCCAAAGTAACAAAATTTTGAGGGGACATGGAGGGCCTGGGGTCAGCTCCCATGAGTTCTTGAATAAAATATCTCTAATTAGTTTGTTTGTTTGGGGGGGCCTGGGGCCAAAGAGGTCCAGGGGTAATCTCCCATCATTTTTGGAATAAATATCGTTTATAAGCTTTTTTTGGGGGGGGGGATAAGCAAGAGGCCACAGGATTTCATGGGACTAGATGATCCATTGGATATCTGGTCCCGTGAGCCACAGTGCAAGAGGACAAAACGTTCCATAAGCCACAAACGGCTATTCGTTTCCTGTTTGCCCTCGAAAAGTTTCATCATTTGCTCCAGAGGCTTAGTTCCACAGAAATTTTCATCAGGTCCTCATATTCATAGTAAAATAAAAATGTTGAATTAAAGGTCCATGCTGCGTCATCTCTCTTGTGAAAATATTCCTTGACAGATTCATAAACAATCAACGAAAATTTGACAGAACGGTGCCCTTGTCATAGTCATATCAATCTATTTGTATCCATGAATTTTAAATTTTCTTATCCCTTTTATAACCTATTGTCCTAAGGTCCGTTCCAAAAGACAACTTAACCCATGATCAATATACCGATTGAAAGTATTCCTCTATGTGACTCCTGAAAACCATTATGACTTTGGGCTGCTACTAAGACAAAATTTGATAAAAAGTATACCCCTATGGGCTTCATGAAAGAGCCTACGGCTATACAACTCATAGGAACCTTATGAAAGGTCATTTTATGGTATTAAACCAAAAAACAAGTTTTTTTCAACTGCAAGTAAAGAGAAATATTCAAATTTAAAACGAACAGAAATTATTAAGTATATAAAGGGGGTTGCCTCCTCCTCAACACCTCACTCTTTACACTAAAAGTTTTTTAGTACTTAAAAAAACTTCTTATTGTTCTGAATAAACGACCCTTGTGTTTCAAGAGTTGTTCTTGCAGAATTAGGACAAAACTGAAACTTTAGCATAAACAGCGAGGTGTTGCGGAGGAGGCAAACCCCTTCATATTCGTAATAATTTCTGTTAGTTTTAAGTTTTAATTTTTCTCCTTACTTTCAGTTAAAAAAAAACTTGTCTTTTTTTAATTTATTATCTGATCATTTTTTAAATAATGCCGGGAAATCTGACCCCACCTCCACGGAGAAATACCGTTACCACAGAAATATCCCACAGAAAATTCAGTCTCAGTGAAAGTTTACCCAGGACATTTACCCTTAACAGCTCCACGCGTAAAATTGAGACGGAAAAAGGAAAGTGAGACACATACAAAATTCTTACAAATTTCCTCAGTGTATAATTTCCCCTGACAATTCATCCCCCTTGAAATTTTCGTCTCCATGGAAAATTTCCCCGTGGGAAAAAACAAAAGAAAATTCATCCCTCTCCCCCACCAGAAAATGTATTTAAACTTCCCAATAACAAATACTATGCGTAAACAAGGGGCAAATTTTGTAACTTAAAGACCTTTCCCTTGGCAGATTTTGAACCAGTTAGGAAGGTAAAGGTCGAAGAGAATGATCTGATACTGCAGGAGGTAACCTGGCTGGAAACTGAAAAAATAATAAGAGGAATGAAAAGTGGCAAGTCACCTGGGGTGGATGGACTGGGATACGAATTTTATAAAGAATTTTTTCCGGAAATCGGGGATCTGTTTACTTTGGTGGTGAGTAGCTATGTTGAACAAGGATATCCAGAGGATGGTGTGGGCATGATATCTCTCCTTTTTAAAGGAGGTGATAGGATGGACCTTCAAAACTGGAGGCCTATATCGGTTTCAAACAGTGACTACAGAATAACATCAAAATTTTTAACTAAGAGAATGGAGAAGGTGATGCCTGGAATCCTGGGAGGATATCAGTTTGGTGGTATTTGAGGAAAGAAGGCCCAGCATATTCTCAGCGTGCTGCTTGACTTGTTGGTATAAAGAGACGACGAAATGGCAAAAAATAAGGCGTTTTCCATAATGGCTTTCCTGCTGTGTATAGATGTTGTCAAAGCGTATGACTCGGTTATAAGATCGATATTGTGGACACTGATGAAGGAAAATTTTGGATTTGATCAACGGTTTGTGAAGTGGTTTGAAAATTTATATAAGAACCCGATGACGGTTGTGAATATAAATGGCTACACTAGTGGAAGGCTGAAGCTTAAAAAGGCAGTGCGACAAGGGGATCCGAGTGCCCCTTATTTATTCGAACTTTATATAGATCCACTTTTTAAGTAAGTTGAACGGCGGATACAGGGGATTGCCATTACGATAAATATCTCCTTGAAATCACTGGCTTTTGTAGACGACGGGGCCTTCCTTCCTGGGAGTTTGGCTAATTTGATGGAAGTGGTGAGAGGACTAATGTGGTATGAGGAGCATTTCTTGGTAAAAATACTCAGAAAAAAGAGCCAGTTACTAAACATAGGTGAGTGCGCACGATTAGATGATAGCGTCTGTGTCGAGGAGGCTCAGTCAGTGAAAGTATTGGGTGCTATTTGAAAGAACACTGAATGTGGAAAACTTGTGGGAAGAGCGTGTGCGAAAGATTGAGGGGTTGCTGGTAGTCCATCAAAGAACACACTTCGTGTCATTGTTTGAGAGAGTAGTGTATGTAAACACATATGATCTCCCACTGCTATTTTATCTGGCACCAGCTTTTAATCTTGAAGAAAAGAATGCTAAAAAGGTAGAAAGGAGTATTGGGCGTTTTGTTTGGAGGGGAAAGCTGCAAAAGGTAAGTAAGAAAATGTTGTATGTGCTCCGAGAAGAGGGGGGTCTTGGTGTTATAAATTTCCGAAAGGTGTGTAAGTCTCTGAGAATTAGAAACGTCTGTGAGATGATCTGTAGTAAATGGATTGACAGTGAAATAATAAGAGGATGGGCCTTACCAGTGATAAATACTAAGGAGGATGAACTAGCAAAACAAAAAATGATCAGGGATGTGCCAGAGAAACTCCATGAAGTAATATGGGGTATTCAAGAAATGAATTACCAAGGCTTGCTGAGTGATCAGGCGAAAAATGCCGAAAGGAAAATGATAGTGGATGGATATTTAGAGAAAACGGAAGAAGAAGAAGTGGTTTTTCACGTGAAAACAAAACAACCATTTGTGATTTTTAAGCCATCGTTTGAGAAAATGCATAGTGTACCGTATAGTCAGTTTATAAAGGAATTTATGTTTCTGTTTATTCATGAGATACTGCCGCTTCAAGATCTAGTAATTCGTTTTACCCAAGATGAAAGTCTAAAGTGTAAGCTTTGCGACGAAATAGTGAGAAATGGCCTGAAGCACGAATTTTTCAATTGTAAATATAATGAAGGAATTGTAGATAAGTGTTTTAGTGCCTTAAGAGATCGTGGAGTAATTTGGAATACGGAGGAAAATAAGATAAGGTTGATTAAACTGAATGTAGAAATTCCTGGAAATGAGAGGAGAGAGCGAGCTGTGGTGTTGATTGTGATGAAACTATTTGAATATGTATTGGAAAGAATGAAGAAGAGAAAAGGGATTGAGTTAAGAATGTGTGGCTATGATTGCAGGAAAATGATAGCGCGTTTAAGTGAAACTGAAAGGTGGAAAGAACGAGTGGATATTGAGTGGATGGAGTTGTTGGTTGAAGAGTTTATTGGGAAGATGTAGATTATGTGTGAGGATATATGTTGTGAGTGTGTGCTTCAGTGTATGTATAAATGGGTAAAACAGCGTTGTCAGTTTTTGGAATTTTGTTTTTGTTCTGTTTTTGGAGTTAAATAGTAGCCAAAGTATAGTTAAAAAGGAATAATGAAAAGATAACGTTTAAGAGTGGTATTATTATAACTTTCTTTGAGGTCTTTGTAATTTGTAAATATGTTGGTGCTGTAAGAGAAAGTTGTACTGATAGATAATTTGGTTTATTTGTTTTATTATTATTAATTTAATTAGTTTATTTTGAATTTTTTTTTTATTATTATTATTTGTTTTTATAGGAGACACGTAGGGTCACCATCCGGAAGAGTTTAGAGGTATGGTAAGAAATAGCCACCGTATAAAGGGCTTCCTGTTGGAAGGGGACGCCCTTTTCCACGGGAATGGCAATTTTTTTTTTCTTGGAAGGTTTTTGATAGTATATGGTGACTTGAAGTGTGTCCAGTTCGGCTACTATTTAATCAAAAAAGAAAAGAGTTGGTGACGTCTAAAGTTAAAATTAGATGTATTTTGAATATAAAATTTGCCGTCATTGAGAGGAGAGGAGGTGGGATTTAAAAAAAAGACCTTTCCTTTGGGGCTATGAGGGGTCATATTATATTCAAAGGCGTAGCTATTAGGCTTTTCAACTATGATGAACAAAATGGCTATCTCAAAATTTTTATCGAACGATTTTGGAAAAAAGAGGTTTGAGAAGTGACCCTAGTTTCCCTCCAATCTTTTTGGTCACTTAACAAAGGTATTAGCACTTTTATTATTCGTTCGAATAAGCCCTATCATGATATTCTAGGACTAATGGATCACTACGTTCATCCCTGAAAAAAAAAACACACATCCGTGATCCTCCTTCTGGCAAAAAATACAAAATTCCACATTTTGCAAATAGGAGCTTGAAACTTTTACAGTAGGGTTTTCTGATACGTTGAATCTGATGGTGTGATTTTCATTAGTATTCTATCACTTTTAGAGGGTGTTTTCACCTCTCTTCAAACATGATGCAAATTTTCTCAGGCTCGTAGCCGTTAATGAGCATAACTAGACTTAATAAAACTAATATATTTGAAATAAAAATAAGCCAATCCTTTTGATATATCTATTGGTATCAAAATTCTATTTTTTAGACTTACGGTTACTATTGAGCCGGGTCGCTCCTTACTTAGAGTTCGTTATCACGTTTGATACCACGTTTGATTTGTTCTGTTTGATACTAGACATACACATTAGAGTGATTAGAGCTATGTATTAGAATAATATGGCTACGGTTGAGGTAGGAAATGAGGTTAGTTGCTGGTTTTGTATTTAATCTGAAGTTAAGCAGGATTGTGTTCTATCCCCATTTACCTGGATCAAGTTAATGGACTTTGTCCTAAGGAGCATCGGAAAAACAATGGTAAGGCATAAAATAAACTGGGGAAGTAAACCTCTCCAACACTTCATTTGTGCTGACGATTCGAGCATCCTAGATGAAACTGTTGGGAAATGAAAGAATTTTTAGAGGTTTTAAGAGTTCAGGATACAACAATGGGTATGAAATTAATGTTCAGAAGACTAAATCACTAACCTTGGCAAAAAGAGAAAGTAAAAAGGTATTGATGAGATTAATCAAGTGGACAGCTTCACTTACCCACGTATTATTATTAGTGAAGACGTTGCAGTGAAGATGTTAAAATTAGGATGGCCAAAACCCAGGTTTTTTGTCCCAGAGTAAAAAAGTCTGGAAGAATAAAAAGACAAGTCTTTGCAGCAAGATTAGAATATTGGAAGCTACAGTATTAGAACTCGGAATAATGGTAGCGATCCTAAATACCTATGTAGAACCTGCCATTCCTTTTTTTCGAGGGTCTTTCGCTATCCCCGGTAGGTTGTAGGTTTACTGTCGCATTTTCTAGCCTGCTACCCACCCCTTTTCTCAAATGCGAACATATGTGTTCCTCAGAGGCTAAGTCTAGACAATATCTGACCTTAAACATAATTCTAGGTCCACCCGCGTAGCAGTTAAACTTCCCACAAACAAAATCACAAGGAAAATATGTTCGTATATTTTGCGTGATGTTCTGTTCTTACAATTCCAGAAGCGCGTTTAATATTCTCTCATGTTGTCGAACTTAACTCTCCTTATGAGGTGTCTTAATCAATAAAATCTAAGAGCTCCCTGCATAAACCGCAAAAAAATAAAGGTAAGCATGTTGAATCATGAGACTACCTATTTGTAAGATTTCCTGCGGAACAAAACAGTGGATGGAAACAAAGCGGTGTACTATTACAGAATAGACAGGAGGTGTCTGCAACCCACTTTAGCACATGTCGTGATCAATCAAAGTTCAACTTTTGAGAGTTCAACTTTTGCCTTTAACGGGGATATCAATCTAGCGTTTCTCCAAAGTTGTTTTCGGATACGGAAGCATTTTAAGATATACTTTGAAATCAAACAGTACTTGGAAACAAGTTGATTTCTTTCAAAGTTTATTTTTTGAATGACTATTTTCCTATATTTTAAAGATTTTTTTCGTATTATTGTTATTTTCTCAGTTTCAAGGAATGTGGCTTTTCATCCCATTTCAAGCTTTTTTTATGAAGACCCACTTTCTTTTGGTAGGTAGTTCCTAGAAGAGCCCATCATTTTATGTCATTCTCAGCTTCTATTTATATTCCTTATTTTTTTGTGAGAGCCTTATATTTTGTCACGGGATATACGAACATCTTGTCAGATATCCTAGGAATGCCGGTCTCCAGTACACCTTGGGGAAATCCTTTGAGGAGGGCTCTTCGGGAGGGCCCCTCGCTCTTCCACCTTCGTGGAGGTTCCTCAGGTGCTTCGAGGGAGCATTCTGGCTAAGAGCATACTAGGCGTATAGGGTATTTAAATGGGGAGGGTACTGCACTTTGATTGGGGCTGTCTCACATTTTGGGAGTTTGACTTAGGACATTAACCTTCTAGGGTTTGAGATTGTGACAGAATTTTCAATTTTCTTGAATATGAAGCTTTTTTTAGTTTTTTTTATTATTTTTGGATTGATCAAACTCAGATTTTCGAAGCTAGTCTTGTAAAACTAACTATTGGCGTGGAAATGGTGCTGCACCACTTTATTGGAGTGGAAAGCCTCACTGGCACCAAATATTGTAATAGAGAGCCTTGCGGTCACCACTAGTTCTCTTTTTTAGTTTTCTTTTCTTTTGTCGTAATACTAAATAAATCGTCATCAAATGGGAATTGAATTTCAACATTTGGTTCTTAACATTGTGCTAAAATTTCTTAAAATTTACGAGGAAAAGCGCGTACAATAAATTTCTTCTCATTTTCTCTGGTACAATCAGGGCTTCTTTTTGGCATATACTTGTCGGCGTCTCATATTCGGTAAAAGTGTTCTGAAGTTTTCTATTTTCTGAAAATTTTAACGAAAAATCATCTTCGCGCGTCTTATTTTCAATATTATGTGGCTTAGCCACTTCCGCATCCCATTTTTCCGGATTATCAACATTTTGATCTGGAGTATCAAGCATTTAGTTTTTCGACAGGGTGACCTACTTAGCCTCGCTTTTTGTTTTATGAGACGGTCCACCTCCCAGCATAGTCAACGAAGTAGCATATTTTTCCGTCTTAGCATTTAATGTTTGATAATTCTCACTCTTCCTCAATTGTACCTTACAAAAATTATTACGGCCATCCGATAGCCTAGAAATTAGTTGCAATAAAATCTCACTTTCTGGAATTCCCTGGTGCACTTCTATTAGGTCTATCATGGTTCTAAAATCTTGGTGATGTTTCTCTCTTTTTTCTAGCTGTTCTATCATTCTCCTCTTTTCGGTCTCTGGCTATTATATCAGCCTCATCTTTTCGTTTTTTGGCTCTTCTGTCACCCTCCATGAAATTTAACATACATTGTGCCATATCTAGATGACTACTTTTTTGAAAACCCCTGTTGGATCTTGAGGCCCCACTACTTTGATTTTCTCCGTAGTTATGTCCTCTTAATTCATTTTCTGAGTCCGTTTGTTCCATATTTCTTCCTTCCTTATCTGTATTATCTCTGACCGACATTAGTTCTAAATTCAGCGATCAATTATTATTTCAACTCAGATCAAAATTCCTTCTCGAATGGTCCAATTAGCTTCCAGTCTTATCTCGCGATATATTGTTTAATCTCAATTAGCCGATTATTTTCGCACGCTGATTAGTTGCGTGATATATTTATTTGTAAAATATTAATATATTCCAACTAGGCAACGCCCATTCAATTTTCCGCAATATTTTTACAGCCTATCTCTTCTTGCCGAAATCTATCCGTAGTTGTATGATATATTAAATTTATTTTATTCTAACTAGGCAACGCCCATTCAGATTTTTTCAATTTTTGATTGCTTACGTTTTTTCTAGCAATTTTTTATGTGTACTCACAATAGGCTACTGTGTAGGCTAAATTAAATCGTCTTTTCGGGAAATGCTGATTCTCTTCCTATCAGTGTTACCGATAGGTCCAATAGTTACTGCCACCAGATATTGGAACGGAAATGGGGCTACACCACTTGTTAGAGGGGAAAGCCTCGCCGGTGCCAAATATTATATCGTCAATATGGAGTATGGTAAAATCCTATTACGGTATACACTGATCCAGGGAATGGTAGCGTGATCAAACGGTCAAACAGCCAATTCTCTAGGCCAAAGGTACCGCCACTTGGGTCACCTCTAATATCTCTAGCTATCTCTTTGAAGGGTAAACGACCCTCCTGTCGATATACTAGTGCCGGCACTTCTCGCAAACTCCTTTTCCTACCCTGCCTGGGTTCCTGGAAAAATAATATCACACCGCTGTCGAAAATAGCTAACTTGTATTCTTCTTAAAGGTCACAAAACACACATGTATAATTCTCAAGACAGACTCCCTAAACGGCGTCTCTAAGTAGACTACTAATAAAAACACCACGTCTGTACAAAAGCACTTTCTGTAGGGGTGGATCTTAGATTGGCCCTGATCAATCTGCTAAAAAAAATTTCAAATCCCTGGCTTCTTTTGAATAATATTATCTTTCAATTGCCCAGGTCAGGAAGGCAAAAATAAAATTTAGCTTGAAAGCTTGCTTATTCCAAAACAAGTTTAGCTTAGCAATGAGAGTTTAAATTATCATTAAAATTATCCTTTAGGCAAATCTAAGCTAATGTAATTACGAAAAAGAAAACAGGTCATTTATTTTCAAAAGAAAAGAACAAGGGGTCGAACCCTAGCACTAACCCTTTCTATTGCTTGAGTATTTGACCGTATTTTCACTTTGTTTTAATATAAAGCTTTTCCCTATTTTGGGTATTTTTTTTATTGATCAAACTCATATTTTGTGAGTTTGTCTAGCCGAAATAACCCTGTCAAGGATTTGAGAGTTTGACCGAGTTTCAGTTTCTTGAATATCAAGCCTCTCCCCGATTTTCCATTATTTTTGGATTGATCAAACCCCCATTTTGGGAGTTAGTCTTAGAACATTAAACCTTTATAAGGTTTTAAGGTTTGACCGAGTTTAGATTTTCTCGAATATCAAGTTTTTCCCCGATTTTTATTTATTTTGGGATTGATCAAACTCCGATTTTAGAGTTCATCTTTGGACATAAACTCTTCTAGAGTTTTAGAGTTTGACTGTATTTTCACTTTATTTTAATATAAACCCTTTTTTCTTATTTTTTTATTATTTTTGGACTGATCAAACTCAGATTTTGGGAGTTCGTCTTAGAACATAAACCCTTCTAGAGTTCTAGAGTTTGACCGTATTTTGCTTTGTTTAACTATTCAGTAAAGTGCAAATTATGTTCTGGCGTTGGGAAGCCATAGGGGTTTTGAGGCATACCCATGTTAATTCCGTCTCTTTTTGAGATTGATTCGATTATTAATTGTAATTTCTGTTTCGTTTTGGATTCATATATTTGTCGATGCGGATTTGTGGTAGTTTTACGCTTCGTGGACTATTTAATTTTATTTTTGTTCATTTTTGGTTTAATGGAGATCTTTACTTTTCTTTCAAACACTTAGTTTTTGGAAGTTTTTTTTTAATACTGGAAAAGACATACATTTTCTGTATTCACACTTTTTGGAATTTCGCATTAGGACATTAACACTTTCTCGAATTTGAAAACCTTGTTTTACATTTTTACGCACATCTGGGGGCCATTTTTACTTAGGGAATATTAGCTTTTGAGGGTTTTAGGTGATTTTTTTTCCATATTTTAACATTTCTTTCATATTTTTATTATTTTCTAGGACTATAGGGTCCACGTTTTGAGAGTTTTAATCGATTATTTTCAATATTTTAACTTTGTTTTTCATGTTTTTACTATTGTCGTGATTAAATAGGCCCAGTGCATGAAAATTCAATTTCACAGACAGAGTAACAAAGCGATTGTGGTTCATTATTGGTCTGGTGTTACATTGGTGGAGAGGGGGGCAATAGAGACAAGTACTTCTTTGTATTCCTCCTAAATCCAACGTAAAACACCTCTAGATGTTTATAGTTTTAATCGATTTTTTCTTTATTTTAAGATTTGACATTTTTTAAGGGAAACGTCTCTATACTCCCTTCTTGGGCCCTGGTACTTTTAGCGTTTGCGGTTGACATACACTTCGACTCTTTTTTTAAACTCCCCTCGAAGGCAAAGGGGCATAGTGATAGGGGGGGGGTAATACCGGCCAGACGTTACGTTGGTGGAGGTGACCAATAAAGACTTTATCTTACAAACTCAGAAAAGTTCTTTTTTCTTGATATTCCTCCTAAATTTGGCGTAATACTTCAAGATTTTGATGGCTTTAACAGATTATTCTCTGTATTTTAGTATTTGTTTCATATCTTTTAACTATTTATACTAACTCCTAACAAGTTCTTGTTTCTTGATATTCCTCCTATATTCATCGTAATACTTCTAGATTTTGAGGGTTTTAACCGTTTTTTCTCTGTATTCTAAGATTAAAACAAATTTTTACTATTTTTTTGGTTTATTAAGGCAAGTACAGGAAAATTCAACTTCAAATACAGAGTGGCAGAGTGAAATTGGTGCATTACCGGTGAGGAGTTACATTAACGGAGGGGGACAACAGACACAAGTTTTTTTTTATATTTCTCCTAAATTCAGCCTAATCCTTCTAGATTTTGGGGGTTTTAAGCGATTTTTTCTCTGTATTTCATGATTTGTTTTTTTTAACTATTTTCTCAATTTAGTAAGGCCAGTACATGAAAATTCAACTTCAGAGACAGAGTGGCAAAGCGATACTGGATCGCTACCGTCCAATCGTTACATTGACGAAGGGGACAATAGTGGCAAGTTCTTTTATTAGTACTCCCCCTAAATTCGGCATAAAAATTCTAGATTTTCAGGGTTTTAACTGATTTTTTCTATATATTAAGATTCGTTTCATATTTTCTTTTTTTTACTATCTTCTCGGTTTAGTAAGGCCAGTACATGAAAATTGAACTTCACAGACAGAGTGGCAAAGCGATCTTGGAGCGTTAACCGTCAAGTGTTACATTGTCAAAGGGGGGGGGGGCAATAGTGAATTTATTTCACTAACTTCTAACAAGTTCTTTTTTCTTGATAACCCTCTTAAATCCGATGTAATACTTTTAGATTTTGAGAGTTTTAACCGCTTTTTTCATATTTTAAGATTTGTTTCATATTTTTAGTATTTTCTCGGGTTTATACATATCCCAAAACCAAGCAATACTTTTCAAAAGACTTTATAATATCAGTTCCGAACAACTCCTTTTCTTGGGATTTTCAGACTTAGTTTTTTTCAACTTTGAGTAGCCTACACATGTCTTTTCACTCCCAACATTGATTTTCGACTTTTTGCATTGTGGGAGGGAGTTGGTAACCCTCGAATCACTTTTGACTCTTCTAAAGGATACTAGAACTTTCAATTTCTAATCAAGTGAACCCCTCCTAATTTTATAAGACCATGTGAAGTGGCTTTGGGGAAAAAATATGTATACATTGAAGCTTTACGGATATTTACTGCAGGCAAGGGTAGAGCATTATCTCTGCTTATATTGAAGCTTATTTTAGACTAAATAAAAATAAAGTTTTTTTTAGCTGAAAGCAAGGAACGAGATTAAAACTTAAGACGAACAAAAATTATTCCGTATATAAAAGGGGCTGTACCCTCCTCAACGCCTCTCTCTTTACGCTATAGTTTTTTATTGTTTTAAAAATAAAGTTGTGAGACAGAGTCAAACTTTAGCGTAAAGAGCGAGGCGTTCAGGAGGGGATGGTCCTTTTCATATACGGAATAATTTCTGTTCGTTTTAAGTTTTAATGTCGCTCCTTACTTTCAGTCACAAAAACTTTTTTTATTTAATTTTTAAACGTTTTTGAATTAATACAACTTTGAGTTTGGTTTTACCATACATGAATAATTAAAACGACATTTGCATGTTAATTGTTTTCTTTGGGTTAAATGGCTGCTCTGACGTAACTTACGAATAAACTTGCGTAATGAACTTCTATATTCATATATATTTATTGCGTATATTAGGGGGTTCGAGCCCTAGTCAATACCTCGCTCTTTACGCTAAAGTTCAAATTTTGTTCCAATTCTTTAAGAGTGACCCCTTAATCACAAAGGCTGTTAATTAGAATAAATAGCTCTGATGATGTACAAAAAAAAGATAGCGTAAAGAGCGAGGTATTGACTAGGGGGCGAGCCCCCCCTCCCCATATATGTATATGTCAGATACGTAATGATTTCTATTCGTTTTTAATTTTAATGTTGCTCCTTACTTTCAGTTGAAAAAACTTGTTTTTTTTTATTTAATTTCTGATCGTATTTTAAATAATGCTGGAAAATCCGGCGCCACTTTCATAGAAATGTCCCTTCCCCCAAGGAAAAATACTCCATGGAAAGATCATCCCCCGTAACCCCCTCGAATGAGCCCTCTCACGATATTCCAGGACTACAAGATCGATACGATCACCACTGGAAAAAAACGAAAAAAAAACGAACAAACACGCATCCGTGATCATTCTTCTGGAAAAAAAAATTCCACATTTTTTTTTTAGATAGGAGCTTGAAACTTCTATAGTAGGGTTCTCTGATACACTGAATCTGATGGTGTGATTTTCATTAAAGTTATATGGCTTGTAGGGGCTGTTTCCCCCTTTTTCCGATTATAAGGCAAATTTTCTCAGCCTTGTAACTTTTGATAGGTAAGACTAAGCTTGATGAAACAAAAATCTGATTCTTTTGATGTATATATTGGTATTAAAATTCCCTTTGTTAGAGTTTCGGTCCATATTGAGCCGGGTCGCTCCTTACTTGCAGTTTGTTACCACGAACTGTTTGATTTGTCAAAAGAGATTTCTAGGAAATCATTCAAGCTATGCAGATAGTTAATTTTAAATGAAAAATTCAATCAGTCAATTGCAATGCAAAGGTGAGAATGTTATAGTTGAATGAGGTTTGGATCATGCATTAATTTTATTAGAGGGAATTTTGAATTCCAACGACCAACCCTCGTAACCATATTGTAACATTTTTAATTGAACATTGAGAGCATGTGTAATCTTGCATGATTGACCGACTCTTGACCTTCCTCTATCCCATGTTCCCCAATATGATCACAATTGCTGCTCAGGACACACCGATGAATCACGGAATACCGGAATTCTGAATATCGCAATATAGTGGAACTTGGGATCTCTACTGCCATTTTTATGAATTTGATGCAAAGGAATAATAAGTTCCTTACTTGCCATTTCAACCCGAGGCCCAAACATGACAAAACAGAACTTTTAGATGTTTTGCGAGTTTAGGGTGCTAGAATAGGCTTGAAAATTAATGTTAAGAAGACTAAGTCACTAAGGCTAGGAATAAGTGAAGATGAAAAGGTGACGTTGGGTCATGAAAAGATTGATCAAGTGGGCAGCATCACTTACCTTGGTAGTATAGTTGGTGGAAATGGTGGGAGCAGTGAAGATGTTAAAAGTAGAATAGCCAAGGCTCAGGGGTTTTTTTCACAGTTAAAAAAAAAGTTGGAAGAATATGAATATAAGTCTGCAATCAACATTAGAATATTTGAAGCTACAATGATGACAGTAGCCAAATATGGTTCTGAACCATGGGCGCCTCGAAAAGCAGATGAAGATTTGCTAGACGTTTTCCATAGAAATTGCTTAAGGATTGTTCTGGGCACCCGGCTGACTGACCGTATTTCAAACAATAGCCTGTACGAAAAATGTGGTTCAATACCGCTCTCTAGAGCTATAATTAAAGAATGGTTGAGGTGGCTAGGCCAGGTTGTGCGGATGAAGGGTGACAGATTACCAAAGATTGCTCTTTTCGGACAACCGTCAAGGTTTAAACGGAAAGCAGTTCGTCCTCAGGTGGGTTGGGAGGAGGTCATAAAGAAAGATTTAAAGGAAATGGGAACTTCGTGGGAGGGTGTAAAAAGGGAGGCTTTGAATAGATTCAGATGGAGGAGGAGCGTGCGCAGATGTGTTGGCCTCAGGCAGCCTGGTGCTGCGGTGAGTTGTTAGTAGTAGTAATAGTAGTAGTACATTACAATTAAGAATTTACACAAATTTTGACCAAAATAAAAGTAAAGAGTGACTTTTTTACTCAAACAAACATAAATTAATCTTTATGCAAGAGGTTTGCCGCCTCCCAGTCCCCCAGTTTTTATGCTAAAGCTTGACTTTTTCCTCCACTAGTTCCTGGGCGAATGTTCTAATACAAGAACAATGAGATAATTTTCAAAAGTTTTCGACAATTGAAGGGTTTATTTGTTCGCATTTGTTAAAAAATAAATTTTCAGCTCAAGTGTTTTGAAAAATGACAACGAAAACTACACTACCTTTCTATTATCCAAATAACAGTGGAGTTGTTTTCAAACAGTTCGCAGTAAAGAACTGTAATTTCGGAGCGACGCCAAACCTCTTTTAGAGTTTTAGTAAATAAAACGCTAAAAACAGAAATTTGATACCAACAGATATATGAAAAATCGGCATATTATGATGATTCCAAATATATAAGCTTTCATTAGTTTAGTTTTACCCATCAAAGGCTGCGAGTCTGAGAAAATTTGCCTTATTTTCGAAAAAAGGGAAAAAAACCCTTAAAATTAAAGAATCTTAATGAAAATCCCACCATCAGATTCTGAGTATCAGATAACTTTACTGTGGAAGTTTGAAGCTCCTATCTGAAAAAATGTGTTATTTTGTGTTTTTTTTACTAGAAGAAAGGTAATGGATGTGTGTTTGTTTGTTTGTTTGTTCGTATCGACCCAGTGGTTCTAAAATATCGGGAAAGGGCTCATTCGTACGAAAAATAAAAATTCTAGTGCTCTTTTTAACAAAATGGTGACCTCCTCCCGCGCCCGTTTTTACCCAAAATCGTTTGATACAAAATTTTGAGACGACCATTTTGTTCAACATAGATCAAAGGCCTAATAACTTTGTCTTGAGAGACAGCATGACCTCTTCACAGCCTTTAGGGAAAGGTCTTTAAGTTATATACAATTTTCCTATTATTTACGTGTAGTGTTTATTATTGGGAAGTAGTCATACATTTTTTGGGTTTGGGGGCCAAATTTTCTGCTGGGGGATTTTCCACGGGGAAGTAATTTTCCAGGGAGTGAACTCTTCAGGGGAAATTTTATACTGGTGGAATTTGCCAGAGTTCCTATGCGAAATTTCTTTTTGTATGTTCTGCTTTCTCTTTGCAAACTCAACTTTACGCGTCGAGATGTTAAGAATAATTGTCCCTCATATACGTAATAATGTCTGTTCTTTTTAAGTTTTGATGCTGCTCCTTACTTTCAGTTTAAAACATCCTTTTTTATTTTTTTTTTTCGCTTGAATGTATTCAAATAAAATTAAAGTTTAATTTGGATATAATAATTGGATGACATTTCATCTCTGTTGCAATACTCTTACCTGTTTTCCACTTACAGTTCTTTGATTCCACGTCTGAATTCCGTGAGACCGATCAAAACATACTTTACATTGCCATAAAGGTGTCTAAAAGTAGAAAATAAATATGTTAAACAGATATGTAGGTAGACACACTCAGGATTATGAAAACTTATGCGTTGCAAAGTTTGTGAACAATCAAAGAGATTACAAATTTAAACATTTAACTGAATAGTTACCCCAGAAAAAATAACATCCTTTTTCTCAAGGGCTGATATTGATCCCGTTAATCAAGAAGCAGTGATAATGATTAATGTGACTGGTAAAACGTAGTAAGATCGTTCTTTAAACTTGGTCGAAGCAACGATATAGTTCAAGGTGTAGGAACCAGAGCTTCGACCATTCCTGATTTACCAGGGGATCTCCCAACTTTTTCAATTTCTTTCGACTAAAACTTTCTCACGAAAATCTCTCGATTTTTGACGGGATCCAAGCCGTTCTATGGTCTACTTTAGAAAATAAAAAAGCGCAAAAATGGACATTGGCTTTGCTTGTGAAGGACACTTGTATTTTCTTATTTCTATTATACCTGAATTACGTCTGTTTTCGTCCTTTTATTGTTTTTTTTTTCTAATTAGCACTATCAGATGCCTATGCCTAATACAGAGCAGTAGACAGAAAACTGAGCTGAAACAAAACACATTTTAAACAAACCAAGCACTTTATTCATCGAAAAAGTAACTAACTGAAGTAAATAATGCCTGACTGACAGACAGAAGCAAAGGGAAGGTGGGGAGGGATCGGCACTAATCGACCCCAAAGCCATCATATTGAGAGGAACAATCAGCAACAGTCTAATTTTTTTCATGTTAATTTAATATTTCATTTAAAATTTTTATATTTCATCTTTTACACTGGATTGCTTTTAACACTTGGAACTTGGTTTTACACTCTGAGAATAAATTTTAGCACAGATCCAACAGTTCGAAGCCGTGCCCTATCAATTCCACTCCGTTTCATGATTTTCCAAGATCATTCCTGGTTTATTCTGTCAATGGTTGAGTTGTTCAAAAATGATGTGGCAGCACTGGCGCTAAGTACCAAAATAACGTAGGTTATGTTAAATATGAAAGGAAACTGGTCGGTGGTATACCGTAGAAACTTAAGGTGTTGCATATACAAGGTATCTTAAAATTTAGTACAGGCTAATTAAATTTAGTATAAGCTTAGCCCTAGAGGATATGCAAGAGATTAATTACACAAAGCTTTCAATTTTATTAAAATTACACAAGAAAATAAAAACAGACCTCCCAGTTTTATCCCATTGAGAAGTCAGCCGTTGGCACAGATGCAGCTGATAGGGAATAATCTCTAGCCCATATAAAGGAGATATATTTAGCCTCTAGGAAAAATTGAAATTTCTAGAGATTAATTATGACTTGAAATGTACATCCGTACTTTCGTGGGGCTAGGCACGTTCCCGGGGGAACGGCTGGAAGTTATGAACTTTGCCCATTGTTTACATATAGTACTGGTTAATGGGAAGTGTAAAGACGTTTCAGGAGGATTTTTTCTGATGGGGGGGGGGGGGCGGAGGAGGGGGTTACGGAGGAGAATCCTTCCATGGAGGATGTTTCCTTGGGGGAAAGGAAATTTCTATGAAGGGGGCGCCGGATTTCCCAACATTATTTGAAAAACGATCAGAAATTAAATAAAAAAAATAGTTTTTTCAACTGAAAGTAAGGAGCAACATTAAAACTTAAAACAAACAGAAATTATTACGTATATGAGCGGGTTCGCTCCCTAGTCAATACCTCGCCCTTTTAGCTAAAACTTTTTTTAGTACTTTCAAAAGAGCTATCTGTTCTAATTAACCGGTCCTTCTGATTCAGGGGTTTGTGATTCGAACAAAATTCGAACTTTAGCGTAAAGAGCAAGGTATCGACTAGGGGGCAAACTCCCTAATATATGTAATAAAACATACGAATATAGAAGTTCGATGCGTAAGTTATTTCGTAAGTTACGTCAGAACAAAATTTCGAGAAAGCCCTTTAGCCAAAAAAGTAAAATTAATATGCAAATTTCGTTTTAATTATCCGTGTACGGTGAGCCAAAATCAAAGCTGCATTATTTTAAAAACGTTCAGAAATTAAATAAAAAAAACAAGTTTTTTTAACTGAGAGTAAGGAGCGACATTAAAGCTTAAAACGAACAAATATTATTCAGTATATGAAAGGGGCTGTCCCCTCCTCAATACTTCGCTCTTTAAGCTAAAGTTTGAATCTGTCACACAACTTTATTTTTTAAAACAAAAAAAAACTTTATATTTGTCAATCAGTGTGTGAGTCCGAAACGCAACGAATGGGAAATTATCAGCGCTTATTAGGCATTTCAATTACAAATAATATAATTCAGTTTCATATATTGGAGTTTCAATTAAATACTGGATATAGGAATTAAAACGATTAAATGATTCCTGTAGTGGGTCCCCCTCTAACAAGTTCCATGACCAAACTACAACTGATTTCAACTATCTAGCTATAGCACGAATATCATTATAAAAAGCATTAAATCCTATGTTCTTTTTCATTCAGAAAATTGTATTCACTATATAATCTACCTTGTTATTCTTCAGTGATTCCCTTTCTGTGCTATTTGTAGATATAGAAGGTATATTCATTTCCATTTTTGAAAGTTTTGAAACAAGAAAATATAATCTTGAACTGACATAATGTAGGAAGTACAAGCACCTTAAATATCAGGCAAACAAGTTTGACCTTTGGCGAAACAGGAATTGTAGAACATTTTTGCAATTTTTTCGTTAACTAGGCTCACCCATTTACTTAATGATAAGGTTTCCAAGGCAGCATATTTGGAAAGATATTAATATAGAACATGAAGCGTAATGGATCCCTGTTTTTTACGTTTTCCTTCACTTAAAAACGAGCAAATTATCAAACAAATTATCAGCTCAAAGTAAAGAGCCAAGTTGACACTTAAAACAAGCAACAGTTTCAAAGCTACTTGATAAATTGTAGTTTTTTCCAAATTATTTTGGGGCAGCTTCCCCTCCCCTCAACGACTTCAGTGTTTGGTGCAGCAACTCGTGGCAACAACAAAACTTGTAACCTTTCTGAATTGTGCAGAATGTTATAAGTATGACCCAGAACAACCCTTGACAGTTTTACTGGGCAGAAACTCCAAAACAATATTTGTATCAAATTAAGCTGAAAAAAATTAATCAGGGGCCAGATTTACCCCAGTTCACGCCGAGTCGCTTCTTATACAGTATGCTACCAAGAACTCATTGACAATATGCTATTTCGCTAATCTATACTATTACCGAAAAAATATATAATGATTTATTTTCCTATATGTACCTATCTGTAAATGTTACTTAACATAATAATTGTAAAATATGCATTGATAAATTGCTAAAAATGTGCATTGATTATGCCACGATTTACAAAATTCCTGTACGCAGCAACTCCCACACCTATCCACTTATTCGCAACCCGCGTTGTACACAACGGTGATCCTGTGCCTACATGGTGCATTCTTTTACACTGCACTTCTTTGCGTCAGAGCTTGGCGTACTTCCGCCACACTGAACCTCTTCCCTTTGCGTGCATCTGTTTCTGCTACACATACTTATGCCAAGCGTTACATACTATCACCATGCCAAATCTTCTTGTATCATACGTGGCAAACTTCCACCACGTGCAGCACACCCCACCAGGCTTTTGAAAATGGCAATTCCTCGTCAAAAATAAGACCTGAACAGGATGTGCTTCCTCTGTTGCTGGTTATCATTAAAACAAATTTCTTCTTTAAAAGACCTCGTCCCCAGCTAGACAATAAAACGTTTTGTCATCAAATAAACCAATTTCACAGAAACGTTTCAATGGCAATATCGTTTACTAGATTTTACACAACATTGGTTATGTTTTACTACAGAATCACATGACAAAGGTTAATTAGAAATCCAATGACAAAACCTAATCAATGTCATTAGAGGTGGGTTTGTGTTGACAAGAGGGGTGAGAACGGAAAAAAAAGATTCAGTTGAATGTTTATGATGTTCAAGACAGATTCAAATAGGTATATATTTAATCATAAAAGGGAAAAAAAATAGAGGTATAAAAGCAAAACAAATATAAAAATAAGTAGGAGGATCGGATAGTAAAACAGGAAAGAAAATGGAAAATTTGGTTTTATAACAATTTTATTTGTGTTGCTAAA
The DNA here is from genome assembly GCA_029168905.1 of Artemia sp. Kazakhstan ARC1039. Lineage (NCBI taxonomy): Eukaryota > Metazoa > Arthropoda > Branchiopoda > Anostraca > Artemiidae > Artemia > Artemia sp. Kazakhstan ARC1039. The sequence goes on along the minus strand of JAQQPU010001471.1, from coordinate 53,695 downwards.
GTTTCTTATAAGCCGCTAGTCCTTTGTGAAAGAATCTTCTGACGGATCTGGTAGAAATTTCACCAGAGGTAGATAGTTTAAGAAGAATGTAAATTAACAAGCAGGATTAGTTTTCAACTGCTCTTTCTAATACGTTGATCCCTCTTGGTTTCAGATCCAGCTGGGTGCCAACGTGTTTATTTTCAGCAGCACGAGGAGCCACAGTTAGTCCCCCTTTAGAAGTGCAAAAGCTTCTCAGGAGAAGGGGATTCGGTATACTTATAGAACACTGCATTGACGGTAAATCCAAGTTTCTCCTTTGAGTTAATAATTGGTTCCTTCTGGTGGAATAGCCTACCCTAATTGCTGACACATTTTAGGCTGTTGCCATGTGAATTTCGAAAGCTCGAATTCAAATTTGGCTTCCGCATTTGGTAGCAGGTCCCATGCGACAATAGCACAGATGGGTGATCGAGCTAGAAGAAAAAAGGACCTTGGAATGAAAAATCACTCCCCATCTGGTAGAGAAGCGAGATGTGTTCTGATCAAAATGGACGCAGCAACAAAGATTTGCTAAAATTTGAGTGCTCCTTAAAGACAAAAATTCACCGGCCCTCTTGGCAATAGAATTCTTAAAGATTAAGTCAGAGCGTATGAAACCAAGAGAGGAAAGGATATAATAAATAAAAAAATAAAATCAAATAGGTGAGAAGACAAGGATTTTGTCAGCCAGTGGCAAATATGAAGACGAAGAACAAGCAAATATTTCGACAAGGACCTCCGCCAAGTCGTCTTCAGTGCTCAAAAAAAGGAAAAAAAACAAAAAAAACACCAAAATCTAACCTTTCGAAGTAAACTTGACAAGAGGAGAAAAGATGCTCTGAAAAGGATATATTTATTATAATATCCTTTCCTCTCTTGGTTTCATACGTCATGTATAGCCAGTGGGGTCTTAGAATGTATTTACGTTAAGTCAGGGTGACATACGGGATGTTTCGGATGGGTGTAAACAACACATTCGTTTATTTTTCGGTTCAATACTGACCCTCTGAGTATACAGACATTTCTTATTCGATAGGAATTACACTGGAAGGGATGGGGAAGGATTTGTTGATTTTTTATTTTGTGATTATCTGACATTGCTAATTCAAATCTGGAGAAATTTAAGTGCCATTTGAGCATCTAATGAACAGTTTCATGTCAAGTATTGAAGATGCTGAAGTTAAGATCCATCTTATTTATTTTGTCTTAAAGATTCTGAAGTTAAAATTCAGCTTGTTTCGTTTTTCGGATAAGAAAAACAGTCTGTCAGTTCCGATGAACTAAATGAAAAAATGCTCAGGCTGTGATTAGTCTGAAAAATTCAAAGTTGTAGCCAATTGTACATTTGGCAAAATTCTGGCTCTAAGTTTATATTTTATGCCCCCAAATTTCGTCTGGTATAGTCAATTGAATGTACACCGAGCCCAAGCTTCATTGAAAGTTGGAGTTGGAGAATCTTAGTTGGAGTTGGAGTTGGAAAGTTGGAGAATCTTAGTTGGAGTTGGAGTTGGAGTTGGAAAGTTGGAGATTGAAAGTTGGAGATTGAAAGTTGGAGAATCTTAAGAACGTGATTATTCAGAAAGTTGGAGAGTTGGAGAATCTTAGTTGGAGTTGGAAAGTTGGAGTTGGAAAGTCGGAGTTGGAGATTGAAAGTTGGAGAATCTTAAGAACGTGATTATTCAGAAAAATTTGGATCTTATTGTGCAAAATCAAACTAATCTATGGAAACATTTCCATTATAAAGAGAAATCATCGTCAAAATCAATCACAGAATAGCAACAGATCGGCAGTAAAACATATTTTCAAGGGTACAGATTTATTTTCTCCGATACATCAACAGTAAGGTGGACATATGATTTTACTGAATATAGCTCTACTGTTTCCAATGGTTTTAGAAAGTTAAGTTGTTCCCATACAGATTAGATTAGGCTACTATGGTTCATAGTTCATACAGCTTTGAATGGTCTTCATGCAGCTTAGATCAGTATTAAATTAGTCAGGTTGCACTGATATGAAATAAAAAGAAAGAAATAAAAATCTCCGTGCTTGCATTTGGTAGCACCCGAACAAGATTTATTTCAATACTTACATCTATGATCTTTAATATGCATAAAGTAGAAATGCATGTTCAGTCATCTCCTCCTTTTTTTAACAAAATAATTTGTGTTGAAAAAATGACTGTTGTCTGTATATGTTGAAAAATGCAGAGTTTTCCCAATTCTGTGTTGTTTTAATTTCTCCCATCCTTTTGATTTTTGTATTTTTCAACAAGTTTTGTCAAAGACTAAAGAAAAAGTTATAAATCGGTCTTTCTGGTGACTTTTGGCACATTTATATCGACAGTTAAGGGCATAACAAAAGAAGGGTGCACCACATTTCAAGTGTGCTGGACTCACATCACTAGTGCTGTTTGAGTTCTGAGTTCTTTATTTAACAATAAATTTCATAAACAAAAACAAAAAACTACTTCAGCATAATCTCCCCCAAAAGGCTCCATGGCTGGGAAAGAACAGGAGATAAAAAAAAAAATACCAACATAATAAATACAAACACAAAAAAAAAACCAGTCACCCACCTTAATAATCCACAAAAAGACAAACTAGGCAGGGGGGTTGTAAGTTATGCCCAGGGGCATATAAGGTCTTTATAGAAAGCATGGTCATATAAACTTCAAAGGGGGCTCATTGGATTGGTAGTCAGACACTCTAGTGCTCTTTTTAAGAGTCAAAGTGATCGTAGGGTAGTTACCCCCCTCCCACGCACACACACGTCTTACTGTCCTGAAATGCATCTAATAGAAATTTTGAGATGGCCATTCTAATCAAAATATTCTAAATATAATATAACAAGGCTTTTGGGATTGAAAGAAAATCCAGAGATTAGGAGCCAGGGTTGTAAGTTATACCCAGGGGGTATTTAAGGTTTTATGGAAGGGATGGTTGTTAAACTTTAGAAGAGGCGCTGTCTTTTTCCCTGAAAACGACTATGTCAATATAAAACGAGCAGAAATTAATTAAAAAAACTTTTCGCACAAAATAAGTTTTTCAAAGAAAAGTGGAGAACTCCATTAAACCAAAAATGAACAAAAATAGAATCAAATAATCTACGAAGCATACAACTACCACAAATCAGTATCAATAAACAAATGAAACCCAAAACAAACATAAACCAAAACATATAACAGAGTCAAACTCAAAACGAGCAGAAATTAATGAGTAGGGTTCTAAACCTCTATGCTTTCTAAAAGTCAGAATATAATTTGTGCTTTACTGAAAAAATTCTTTTTAATGTTTTCATTTTTATAGCTTAAAGAAATCAAAAATTAACTGAGATTTTAAGGAAAAAAATATCAGCATATGTATATTAAACTGACAATACACATTTTGTCAGTAAATTCATTTGAATTTTTTTCAGTAAAGTACAAATTATATTCTGGCTTTTACAAAGCATAGAGGTTTAGAACCCTACTCATATTAATTTTTGCTCGTTTTGAGTTTGACTCTGTTATTTATTTTGATTTCGTTTTGTTTTGGGTTTCATTACTGAAAAAATGTAAATGTTTTTACTTTTATAACTTTAATAAATCAAATAATATTAACATTTTGATTACTAAATATCAGTATATGTATATTAAACTGACAATGCACTTTCATTTGTCTTTTTTCAGTAAAGTACAAATTTTGTTCTGGCCTTGGGAAGGCATAGGGGTTTTGCGCCCAACTTATGTTAATTTATGCTCGTTTTGAGTTTGACTCGGTTAATTATTGTAATTTCTGTTCGTTTTGGGTTTCATTTATTTATCAATGCTGATTTGTGGTAGTTTCACGCTTGGTAGATTATTTGATTTTAGTTTTGCTCAATTTTTGTTTAATGGAGTTCTTTACTTTTCTTTGAAAAACTTATTTTGTGGAAATAGTTTTTTTAATTAATTTCTATTCGTTTTATATTAACATAGTCTTTTCAGGGAAAAAGAAAATAATACTTTAAATCTTTTCGTTTTTTAAGACTTTATAGTTTGGCTTGCTATCTGTATGCTGGAAGAAAATTTTCAGCAATTTTTAACAGCATACACCCTTTTAAAAATCTGGACACAAATAGTACTGTTTAATTTAGTTTCATAACTCCTCTAGTTGACCTGTAATGGAAAACTTGACCATTCTCAAAAAAAATCTGTTTACTTTCTTTGATAGCTTGGATACACTTACGCTCATGGGCGTAGGGAGGGGGGCAGGGGGGGCAGCTGCCCCCCCCCTAGACCTTCAAATTTACATTAGATATGGCTGAAAAAGCAGATGGTTGGAGAAGCAGTTGATAAAAGGCCCTCCATCACACTATCGACTGCCCCCCCTAGACAATATGCTACCCACGCTCATGCTTACGCTATTTGGATTTGGTTAAATTTTAAGAGCAGAAGTAGCCCCGAACGTTTGAACATAATACCCTCAGTCGTTCTTGGGATACTGCTGAGATGCCTTATTGGGAATTAGCATTATCACAGTGCATTTTAATTTAATCTTAAGTCAACATTTAGTTTTTAAACATATAAAAATTGGATTTGAGGAAGACTAAAATCTATTCTATAAATCATATACAACACCTTTCTATATAAACCTTATGTACCCCAAGGCATAACTTACAACCCTTGCACTGAGGGCTCTGAGGGGTTTATCAGCCTAAAAGACCTAATTTCCAGAACTTTCAACTACATTGAACAAAATGAATATCTCAAAATTTTGATTGGATGTGTTTGGGAAAATGGTGGGCGTGAGAGGGGCGTTAGTTGCTATCCAATCACTTTCAACTATTAAAAAAGGCACTAGCTCTTTCAATTTCCAATTGAATGAGCCCTTTTGAGGTTTCTACGACAACGCTTTCAATAAAAACTTTATATGCCCCCAGGGCATAACTTACAACCTCTGCCCTGGGGGCTGTGGGGGGAGGAGTTGTCATCCTTAAAGACCTAATTTACAAAACTTTTAACTAAGTTGAATAGAATGGCTATCTAAAAATTTTGATTGGATGTGTTCTGGGAAAAGGTGGGCGAGAGAGGGGGGTTAGTTGCCCTCAAATCACTTTTGACTATTAAAAAGGGTACTAGTCTTTTGAATCTCAAATCGAATGAGCCCTTTTTCAAGTTTCTACGACAAAGATTTCAATAAAAACCTTATATGACCCCAGGGCATAACTTATAATCCTTGCCCTGGGGGCAAGGATTAAGGGCATATCTTATAATCCTTAAAAATATGTTTTCTATCTGGAAATCAACTACCCTGAACAAAATGGCTATCTCAAACTTTTTATTGGATGTGTTTTGGGAAATGATGGGTGTGGGGGGGGGGCTAGTTGCCCTCCAATCACTTTCGACTATTAAAAATAGGACTAGCCCTTTGAATTTCCAGTCGAATGAGCTTTTATTGAAGTTTCTACGACAACGCCTTCTTTAAAAACCTTATATACCCCCAGGGCATAACTTAAAACCCTTGCCCTGAGGGATGTGGGAGAGTGTCCTCCTCCAAAACATATTTTCTATCTGGAAATCAACTACGCTGAACGAAATGGCTATCTCAAAATTTTGATTAGATGTGTTTGGGGGAATGAAGGGCGTGAGGGGGGGGGCTAGTTACACTCAAATCACTTTCGACTATTAAAAAGGGTACTAGCCCTTTGAATTTCCAATCGAATGAGCCTGTTTTGAAGTATCTACGACAACGCCTTCTATAAAAACCTTATATGCCCCCAGGGCATAACTTAAAACCCTTGCCCTGAGGGTTGTGGGGGAGTGTCCACCTCAAAAACAAATTTTCTATCTGGAAATCAACTACGCTGAACAAAATAGCATTCTCAAAATTTTGATTGGATGTGTTTGGGGAATGATGGGCGTTGGGGAGGGGGCTAGTTGCCCTCCAATCACTTTTGACTATTAAAAAGGGTACTAGCGCTTTGAATTTCCAATCGAATGAGCCTGTTTTGAGGTTTCTAAGACAACACCTTCTATTAAAACCTCACATGCCCCCAGGGCATAACACAAAACCCTTGCCCTGAGGGTTGTGGGGGAGTGTCCTCCTCAAAAACATATTTTCTATCTGGAAATAAACTACGCTGAACGAAATGGCTATCTAAAAATTTTGATTGGATGTATTTGGGGGAATGATGGGCGTGGGGGGGGGGGGGCTAGTTGCCCTCCAATCACTTTTGACAATTAAAAAGGGTACTAGCCCTTTGAATTTCCAATCGAATGAGCCTGTTTTGAAGTTTCTACGACAACGCCTTCTATAAAAACCTTATATGCCACCAGGGTATAACTTAAAACCCTTTCCCTGAGGGTTGTGGGGGAGTGTCCTCCTCGAAAAACATATTTTCTATCTGGAAATCAAGTACGCTGAACAAAATGATTGTATCAAAATTTTGATTGGATATGTTTGGGGGAATGATGGGCGGGGGGGCATGTTGCCCTCCAGTCACTTTCGACTATTAGAAAAGGGTACTAGCCATTTGAATTTCAAATCAAATGAACCTTTCTTGAAGTTTCTACGACAACACCTTCAATAAAAACCTTATATACCCCCAGGGCATAACTTAAAACCCTTGCCCCGAGGGTTGTAGGGAAGTGTCCTCCTCAAAAACATATTTTCTATCTGGAAATCAACTACGCTGGGCAAAATGATTGTATCAAAATTTTGATTGGATGTGTTTGGGGGAATGATGGGCGCGGGGGGGGGGGGGGGCTAGTTGCCC
>JAQQPU010001471.1:19806-34596 GCA_029168905.1 Artemia sp. Kazakhstan ARC1039 | reverse complement strand
TAGCAGGCTACCACACCATCGTAGAGAGATGTTTAATTGCTCATTCAAAAACTATTGCTCATATCTACTAGGTTTTTTTAATTCTACCATTTATTAGATTTCAATGTTAGCTAGTTCCTTGGCAGAATTTGTAATGAAATTTTTGTCTTTAACACGGTCAGCCAACAGGAGGCTTGAAAAATGATTTTTAAGAGATGGAATGCTCTTAAAAGAAATAAATTCACCGAATAAAACATAGTTGGATTATGAAGTTCTAGATGACCATTCCTCGACGTACCACCTGTTCGCAAAAGTTCCCTTCATAAGAAATAGTTTAATCCTCTCACTCTTTACAGTAGAAACTTTAATTAACTCAGTGCTTCAGTTTCATAACGTTTTTAATACCCAGTGCTAGTATTTTCTAAGAGGTTTAATCTTGATAGATTATTTTAATTAATGCATGAAACCAGGAGGCAACAAGCAAAAATTGCGAAAGTGGTTGTTGTAAACATTATTGACAGGATTTCCGGGTTTTAAATTACAGAAAATGAAGTGTATTTTCGACATGTGAAAGTATGTTTTTTTCAATCACGGTTTTGTCCCCTTTTATATGATAATTTTCAGATAATTTCACATTTTTTATAAATGTGATGCACTCATTTTTTTAAAGCATGTTCCGGGAAGGTATTTTGTCAAGCATTCTGATTCAAAAGGGAATAGAGATCATCCAGTTTGCAACGACATTCTTTGTAGATCACTAAATCCACAACCCAACGTATGGCGTAATTTTGTCAAAATCCTGTGTGGGGGAGTGGGGGAAAATTCAGAGCCAATTTTCACAGATGAAGTGAAAATGACAGAGAAAGCTTAAAAATGAGCCATATGGTAATGAAAAAGGCAAAGATATGCAAAAGAAAGCTGACCTGTTTCAGTTGATGCTTGGATTATGCAGGCTTATCTTAATTTTTGACAACATTTTTGGAGGAACTAAGTTTCACCTGGGGGGGGGGAGAATGGAGCCTGGGGGAAAACTGTGGTCTGGGAGAGGCAGTTGCTCCCTCTGTCCCATAGGAAATTACGCTCCTGACCACAACCCCTTGCCACTTAGTGGTTGGAGAAGCGTAGGCATGTGGTTCTGGAACCACTCAAAGCTGTATATTAAAAGGAGAATTACTTATTATTATACATACTTATTTAATTATTTACTTGACAATTCCGCCGTAATATTCTCTCGACGCAAGATTCTGCATCCAAAGAGGAAGAAAAACAAATGAAAACAGTTCTGTAGGAGAATCCAGATAACTCTTCCCAAACTTTTGAAATGAAAACAAACTTATCGTACCTACACAAGAAATGGTGTTTTTTTTTTTTGAAATTTCCATTTATTTGTAAGTAATGAATGGCTGTTCTATTTAGAGACGGTCAAGTAACTTCCTAAGCCTAAAGCACATTTCTCTTGAGCTAGCAAAATTTCCAACAAGCATGCCGATATGTAAACCTGTCCACTTAGTTAACCTTTTGTGTAGAAGCTACTCGCCTGGAGGTAATTTCTTGAGTGCTACTAAATTTTATTTTTTTAAACAAAAAATTAAAGGTCTATTTCTTCTTTAAAAAACAAAATTATAATAAGAAACACACTATTTTTCCCTAGATTGGAGGTGATTAGAAACTATACAAAAAATAAGTTTTCAACTGAAACTAAGGAGCAACGTTAAAACTTAAAACGAACAGAATTTATTCCATAAGAAAAAGATCATGACAGTGTTGTTTCTAAACAAAATTTTAATCAAAACTGAGCAGAGATTAATTTAAAAAACAGACTTTTTCCGATGGAAGTAAAGAGCGAAGTTGAAACCTAAAACGGACAAAAATTACTACTTCACAGCCTATCTAACATATATCAATAAAACTAGTGCAAATAAATCAACTGGTGATATTTCCCTATGTTTGAAGGATTACAGAAAACTAGCACTTTACAGAAAACACAAAATAATATAAGAGTTTGGGTACGGTAAAAATAAACACTTAGGGGGGCTTTTAACAGTTAAAAGTAAAGAATTTTTAGATTGTTGCTTTATTTATTTATTTTTTCATTTAACTTGGCATCATTTCTGCACAATGAGCTCAGTTCAAGGATTGACAGGATTGTCATTTTGAATCTAAAAAGACATTTCATGATATATTTTATTAACAAGTTTGGAGGGAAGGAATCTTATTAGTATTAAGACTACAGACTCGCTTTTAAATTTGTGTCACAACTTGAAATAAGCGTTTAATAGAGAGAAATAACAGGATCTCCAGAGTTCATTTTATGGTTGATATGTTCTTTATTTCGAGTAATACTAGGTGAGACCAAGATGTTACCCGATAAATCAATCCATTATTCTTATGCTGTTTAATGACTGTAAGCTTATTATTTTTATGCCAAAGTTTTTAAGATAATTTTAATTGTATACTGAAAGTTACTGATATCACAGCTCCTGCAGGACTATGAAAAGCGTTATAGATTAGTTTGTTGTTGTGAGGCTACGTATTTACTTTTGACTCCTAAATCAATATTCTTATTTTTATACTTGCCTTTTGTGTTTTCAGTAAAGCACTAGTTTTCTGTAATCCTGCAAGCATAGGGAAATATCACCAGTGGATTTATTTGCATTAATTTTATTGATATATGTTAGATAGGCTGTGAAGTAATGATTTTTGTTCGTTTTAAGTTTCAACTTCGCTCTTTACTTCCCTCGGAAAAAATTTTTTTTTAAAATTAATTTCAGTAAGGCCTAATCCATGTATTTTGCTATTTTACTCTTAATTTGGAGAAGATCTTCAGGGTAATATACAATTTCTAAGAACACGGATTAAGGTATGTGGCAATCGTGAAGAGTGTGATATGAACAAGGCCTTTAGGCTTAGAAGGTATTCTGTCTAGACAAGCCTTTTGGAGGTTCTCAGCAACATTTGAGAGCCCACCCTCACTAAACGTAGTTTGAGAATGGGCTATATCATCTTATGGATACAGTTGTGCATGCTTTGTATCTTCATGTATGAGTCAGTATATTGAATAGGTTATTCTTCTTTTCAGCCATTTGCGGAACAATTTTCTATGTTGAATCTTTTCTGCAGGATGCTTACTAGTAGATGCTAAAAAAAGCCAAAATAATATCGCCTTCGGTATCGATATTTACGTTCCGATATTCGATATTGATATTCAGTGCCATATATCGACATCGATATCCGACATCACCCAACACTAATTCTATAGCGCAACAGGAAGATGACCGTGCAACTGTAAAAAAATATGAAAGAAGAACAAGAAAAAAAATACAGAAATTTCAAATCAAGCAAGGGTTTAAGTGAAGATCGGTTATTTTCCTGTATAAGAGTGCTTGTTTTATCATAAAGTTTTGAAAATGGCTTCAGAGACGAGGGAAAAGTGGATATCCAAATAACAGAACAATATGAAACTTAAGACTCAAGTAGGCTGCAGAACAAAATTCTAAGAATCGGCTTTGGAAATATATGTTTGAGCTTTGTAGGGATTCCGAGACTCCCTGAGACTTTCATTTTAATCAGGTCAATATGATGCTTGAAGAAAAGATTTTCGTCAAGCAAGATGCCTAGGAATCGAACGTAACGATCCTAAGGTCTACTTAGAGAAGCTCTTGATACGTGTATTTAATTTAAGTCAGGGCAAGCCTTTGAGACTCTGGAGAAAATGAGAAAACATGACTTTCTGACATAATACACGTAAATTAGTCCTTCCCCCTAAGACCATTATTAAACCAATTTATTTATTTAGATAAACTGCGCCCTCACTATTCACGTTTGCAGATGACATTTCATTGAATTTGCACATTTTCTGGCTGTACAGTTTCTTCTATGAATCTACAAGGAGAATCCTTGAAGTTAGGTCTTAGTTTTGACCCAGAGAAGACGGTTGCATCTGTGTTTATTTCCAAGGAGAGCGCATGGGTTTCCTTTGCCCGATATTCATGTCAAATTTAATCAAAATCATACATATTTTGGGATGTAGATTGGAAGAGGTGTACGTGAATTTTTAAATCTAGGCATCGATTCCATAGAAAAAAGTCTTTCCTACGTATCTGAATGTTGCCTCCACACTGAAGAGACATACAATATCGATATTGTAGAGGGATTGATCGAGCAAGGCGTTTTAATACTTTTGTTGTTCTACATTTACTTGTTTTTCCCCATCTGAGGTTATATCTGTAACCGTAATAAGCTACGAGTTTGTTCCATCTTATTTTAATCTGTGACGTATCTTTTGTATTTACCTCCAAATCCCAACACTAAAATGTGCAGAGAGTTTCCTCTTACCAACCCAAAGTCAGAAATTTGCAAATAGTATCCGAGACATTTTAACTGAATATGTGTATTCAACTCATCCAAGGGTTCAATTATTTCAATCAGTATCATTCAGTTAATCTAAATTTATTTTTCAATTGGGTCTTAGGGCCTATTTTCTCTTATTCTGTATTATTTCAACAAAAGAACCTGAGCTATCTGTTTTATTATAGGTTGGAAGCTAGTTATGAAACTGAAAACAAACAGTTGAGGTGTTCAATGACTAACAACTCTGCTATGATGTTTAAAGTTTTAGTTTTGCAAAAATCATTTGGATCAACAAAAAGAAACAATAAAAAAAATACCTGTGGAGTTGCATTTGCGGCCAGTCTAGCACAAGACGGACAAACCAAGGCTTTACAATCGCAGCATGGCTGCCCAGGGGGTCCATTCTTACCAGTAACCTAGAATGAATAGTATCTTCAGAAGCTTTTCCTGTCACATAAATGACACCGCGCATGTTTAAAATATTTCCATGGCTGCACCCTTATGGCCAACCTAGTAAAGAACGAGCCCTAGCTCATGGTAACAAAAATGTAAAATTATGTTGTGAAAGGCAGAAGTAAAGTAAGATGAATCGCCATTTGAAGCTGACTCATGAATGGTAACTGTTATTTCGATTAATTTACTGTTAAAAGTTCATCACAAAGACTACTACTACTAATAATAATAATACCAAGTCAAGCCATTTCTACACTTTTCAAAGACTTTTTCAAATTCAACAACCAGTAAACGCAACATCAGTCAGCCAGTTGAATCAGACTCCGGTAAATTTTTTTACTTGGAGGTGATAGACTGTTTCACGAGCCAGATGGACTGACGTTTTATGCAAAATATACCTCTGCTCGACGCTTTATCTGCCCTCTATACTTCAAGATTTGATTTTCTTGAATTTTGAAAGCTGAAAGGGTAATGTATGATTATAAAGTGATTCCAGATGTTGATGACTATGCCCTAGAATCCCAGCTTTCTCTTACAAAGTTGCATCTTTCAAAATGTGACACTTTAAAAATGGATATAATCCGGGTTATCAAAATTTTATCCGACCTACCAATTGCCTATTCTGCAGTACTAAAACTGATGAAGCCATTTGCTACTTTACTTGTGACCACTGCCAATAATGAATGATTCTTCTCGGCATTAGGCCGTGTAAAGGATTGTCTGTGACCGGCAATGGGAAATGACAGACTCAGTAATCTTATGATTATGGCCGTTGAAAAAGAGGAGAAACTCAATCTTGTTCTGTTTTTCCTATCTTCATTAAAAAACGAGAAAAATATCCTCGCCGCCTCCCCCACATTTTCGTGAATTGGCACCACTAAAAGGCCACCAATTTGGTTTCTTTTTTTGGGGGGGTCTTGTAGGCATATTTTATACTAATGAAAAATATTTTCTGAATACAACACATATTATACAATGTATATTGTCATTGCAATACTATCATGTACCGTTTTTGCTTTTTAAATGCATCTGAATGTGACCTCATTCACATGAAAAAGTATTTTTTTCAAAACTGAGGCTCTAGAGTGTAGTCAGCTGATGGTAAACGTCCTGCGATGACCTACAAAATATTTCCATGCCCCACCGTTGGAGTATGCACCGCACGTTGGGAATCACGGACCTGGAATAAAATTGGACGTCGAGAAAATGAAAATTCAATCAGTGAAAGACGGCTTCTGTCTTAAGTTACTAAACCAGTTCATAATCCTGAAAAGCTAGGATGAAGATCCCACCACCCAATGAAAAAATTCCAGGACACCACTGGAAAGGTGGTTGCTGAAGTTATTGACTATAGTCCTAGAAACATGAGAAAAAATTATACCTCAGAGAAAACTATAAAGCTAATTGAGGCTAGACGACAGGCATCATACGCATCAACCACAGTAAAAAGAAGTTGTTACACAAACAGGTTAAGATCAGCCTACGTCAGGACGGCTAACAATTCTGGTACCAGGTTGCCTTAGATACGGATTGCCAGAAATATTGACACGAGAAGGGGGTATAGAACCCTCAAAGAAATAATCGGAAGACAGGTACCTATCGCTATTCCCTTAAAAGACACTCAAGGTAATATGATTCCTGACGTAAAAAAAAACCTAATCACCAGAAGAATCATAGGCAGTGCAATAGCGCCACCTAAGTAAAGAACGATGTTGGCACAATGTATTATTTATATTTTTTTTTCTTGGTCTTGGGCCAGGGCACTTCGTATCGAAGGAGTTGTCGTAGAAACTTCGAAAAGGATGGAAATTGGAGTGGCTAGTGCCCTTTTTAATAGTCGAAAGTGATTGGAGGGCAACTTACCCTCCTCCCTCCCCCACGTCCATCATTCCTCAAAACACATCCAATCAAAATTTTGAGATAGACATTTGTTAAGCGTAGTTGATTTCCAGATAGAAAATATGTTTTTGAGGAGGTCATTCCCCCAAAACCCTCTGGGCAAGGGTTTTAAGTTATGCCCTGGGGGCATATAAGAACGATGTTGGCACAATGTATTATTTTTTTTTTCTCCTTTAGACCATGGCATTTCGTATCGACAAAATTGTCGTAGAAACTTTGAAAAGGGCTCATTCAATTGGAAATCAGAGTGGCTTGTGCCCTTTTTAATAGTCGAAAGTGAATGGAAGGCAACTATTACCCTTTCCCCGCCTACCATTTCCTGAAACACATCAAATCACAATTTTTAGATAGCCATTTTGTTCAGCGTAGTTGATTTCCAGATAGAAATTATGTTTTTGAGGAGGACACTCCCCCATAGCCCTCAGGGCAAGGGTTGTGAGTTATGCCCTGGGGGCATATAAGGTTTTTTATAGAAAGCGTTGTCGTAGATACTTCAAAAATGATTCATTCGTTTGAAAATTCGAAGGGCTAGTGCCCTTTTAATTGTCGAAAGTGATTAAGGGCAACTAACCCCCTCTCAAGCCCACCTTTTCCCCAAATACATCTAATCAAAATTTTAAGATAGCCATTTTGTTCAGCATAGTTGAAAATTCTGGAAATTAGGTGTTTGAGGATGACAACCCCCAACAGCCTTCAGGGCAAGGGTTGTGAACTATGTCCTGGGGGCATATAAGGTTTTTATAGAACGCGTTGTCGTAGAAACTTCAAAAAGGGCTCATTCGATTGGAAATTGAAATGGCTAGTGGCATTTTTAATAGTCGAAAGTGATTGGAAGGAAACTATTACCCCTCCGACGCCCACCATTTCCCCAAACTCATCGAATCAAAATTTTTAGATAGCCTTTTTGTTCCAAGCAGTTTAAAGTTCAGGAAATTATACCTTTGATCAGGGCACTTCCCCCACAGTCTTCAGGGTAAGAGCTATAAGTTATGCCCTGGGGGCACATAAGTTTTTATTGAAATCTTTGTCTTGTCTACCATAAATCAGCATCGATAAATAAATGAAACCCAAAACGAACAGAAATTACAATAAAGAACCGAGGCAAACTTAAAACGAGCAGAAATTATCATAAGTTGGGCTGAAAACCCCTATGCTTTCCCAAGGCCAAAACGTAATTTGCAATTTACTGAAAAAAAATACAAATGAATGTGCATTGTCAGTTTAATATACATATACTGATATTTAGTAATCAAAAAGTTATTATTATTTTACATATTAAAGTTATAAAAGTAAAACATTTATATTTTTTCAGTAAAGTGCAAATTATGTTCTGGCCATGGGAAGGCATAGGGGTTTGGAACCCAACTTATGTTAATTTCTGCTCGTTTTGAATTTGACTCGGTTATTTATTGTGATTTCTGTTCGTTTTGGGTTTCATTTATTTATCGATGCTGATTTGTGGTAGTTTCACGCTTGGTAAATTATTTGATTTTATTTTTGCTCATTTTTTGTTTAATGGAGTTCTTTACTTTTCTTTGAAAAACTTATTTTGTGGAAATAGTTTTTTTAATTAATCACCTTAAAGACCTGCTTTATCCAAATATAGTCAGGCAAGATGCAACAATGATGGTGCCACCAACAGCTGAAAAACCACCGTATGATATTAGTCCAGTAAATCTACGAAACTCTTGGACAAAATTGCAATATAAAATATTTTTATACCGTCTTGTAGAGAAAAAAATTCTGTACAACATATCAAAACTCCCAAGAAATCTCCTTGGCAGAACAGGGTCAAAAACAGGGGAAAGGGGGAAAAAGGGGGAAATTGTAAAAACTCATGGGCAGATTTATTGTGCACCCGAACTTCACGTCTGCTCTTTTTCTGCGCGGAGAAATCGAAAAAAGAAAGTTATGTTGTTTTATCGCTGGACTTTGTTTGATTTCCCCCTTTAGCGAGGGAGGGGGAAAACAGTATCCTCGAGAGTTGTACGATATGGCTGGTCAAAACATTGCCCCTAAGGTTTTTTGACCCGATGATTTCAAAAACATGGTATTAGATTTGTATCTTGATTTTCTGCAGTGTTTTCACCGTAGGGGAGACAATGCATCGGGCCTTCAGAGTACGTGGGCAGATTTACTTCAACTATATAATAGAAATATAAGACAAAACTAAATGTAAGAAATGAAACAAATCAGGGAACTTCGATAATCACAGCAAAAGATAATTACGGGTTATATTTAACTAAAAAGGATAAGATCAAGCATTTGTACTAATCATCGTCTTCGTCATCGTTATCAACAAAAACATCTTTATTGGAACACACAGTCCCTTGGCAGTCTTTGCAAGCAAGTGTGCAAGGCAATCCATTTTTTCGGGAACTACAGCGTGAACTGTCACAGTTGGGGCACGTACAGCTGCAACGAATCACATTTACCAGATGAGGTGGAGCAGGTCCGATGCCTGTCATGATCGGAGGGAGGTGTCCGTCACGTAATCACCAACCCCAGTCTTTCGGGTCGAGTTCTGACGCAGCATTACGCCACTCCATTATCTGATAGAAGACTGACGCAGCCGATGGAGTTGGTGGAAGTCTCTCTGGGTTTACAAAAGATAATGTCTTTGAGCTGTTCAGTTTCTCAAGAAAAACCCTGTACCTAACTTTGCTGAGACCCTCCTTTTTCTTAGCCCTGTAGAAACACAGCAAAAGATTTTCACCGACTAGCTGGACTTCTTCCTTCCTAGATTGCGGATTAAGGAACACTTCGCAGTTTTTCCTAAATTCTTCATGGCTGTTTAGGAATGGCAGGACAGCCTGCTTTCCTATCCGAAACAAACGGGACGTCGTTTTGCAACCCAGAAGAGCTTGGTCAACGGGAATATAGTGACAAACCCGTCCCAGCGATCTTTTAATAAAGTTGATGTGCCAGTATTTAGTTGACAGCGCTCTTGATTTGGTACTGGTTTCGAAGTAGAGATCCCTGGCTTCCGGAGGCAGGTTATGGAGGAGAAGGATCAATAAATCAGGGTCGTTTCCGACTACAGTGGTTACCCCTTCATTGTCGGCATCAACACCTGTCAATGTAATCAGAACGTCCGCATCTCTCTCTGCATGAAGGACAGTGAGGCCGGCTTTGACAAGCTTCTTACCAATAGCTCGAATAATTTACTGCTTATTGTTGGGATTCCGCAAGAAGTCCTCCTTCTTCCTTTGCAGTTTCATACTCACTGAGAAGTCAACGGTCGGACACTGGACACCTTTCGTTTGTCTAGCTTGGGTGACATCTTTGGTAGACGGACCTAAAGTGTAACCATCAAAGACTACAGAAGCATTTTAATACTCCTGTGTCACGAAGGAAACGTAACTGTTGCAAATCTGTTCGAAGTGTTTCCTGTTTTCCATGGAATATGCTAGAGTAGCCATCCGCCATCGGGCATGTGTTTTTCCACCTATTTTGATAGGATGTTCACAGGTTCTGCCTTTGCTAACTCCGCTTTATCTGGCTGTCATGGCAGGCTTTACGATTCGAAAAGGGCAATAGGATAGAAGGAGAGTTTGAATCTGAGAGTTTCTTCCACATCGCCTCCAGCTCTAGTTGCCACCGCTGCAAGACGTTGGAATAGAAGACTTAAGTCAATTTGTATGTCTTCACCGTCAGCTTCGGAAATGTTGCCTTTATAGGCCATCGTAATCGCTTTGCTCTTACATTTGAAGATATAGCGATCGGCAGCGGCGTCGTCTATTGAATTTCAGAATTTTTCCTATGGCCTTTGCTTCATCCGCGTTGACATCCCTTGCTGCTGTCATACCGTTTGATATATTGCGTAATTGAGTGCAGTTGTCCTACGGACAGGACTGCACAAAAAAACTACTGAAGCCTCTATGTCCTTTTTACTTCTTTCTATCCGAGCTGGTCTTGCGGAAACGTGCTGGCCAGATGACACGTACTTAACGCCGGTGAGTGACTGCATAAGCTCATTAATTCCAGCTCGTACTGGCATTGACACTTTCCAGATCAACCTTTGCGTCTAAATCATTCCATTTCCTCTCGTGATTCCCCCGCTTCTTTGTTGCAACAAACTCATTAGTACTTGCTCAATTACTAAGTTGTGAGAGAGCCCAGCCCAAAATTTACCGCTTTTTCGAATGGCAAACATCCCATCCGTGATGTCTTTATTAAGCTTCTGGTTACTTTCTTTCTGCTCTTCCATTTGCCGAAGAAATATTTTCACCAACTTCGTTTACAGTTAGTGGCCTGCAGTTGCAAAGTATCTCAGAGAGTGCTTAAAGATACTGCACTCAGTTTCCGGTCCGTTCTGCCAGGATGGCCTTTTTAAGCACCCCGAACATTTCTGAATACTGAAGCCATATTTTTGCAGTCCTTTTGTTTTGGAGTGTGTCTTGAAACTCTCTCATTCGCGTTTGTATTCGACGTACTATGTCTGCGTTGGATGCGTCTTCGAGGGTTACTTCCTCATTCAGTAGAGCCGGCCATATATATTGCCGGAGCTTCTGCAAAATCTTGATGTCTCGCACGCATGTCATCTCTGCAGTCGAAACCATACGATTTGCAAATGAGAGTGATCTGCAATGCTGAATCTATAAGCTCGTGCGCTCTCATGGCTCTTGAAACAGCCTTGCTGTTAAGGATATGCTTAATAGTGTTACCGACATATAGGCATTCGAGCACTTCTTTTATCCCTGTTTCTGTCATCAAGTGCCTAATCGCTCCTAGAAAGCTCATACGGCAATGGAGACCACTGATTATTAGAACTGCAGCCTTGAGAGGACTATCAGCAGGCTCAGCATTGATGTTGTTCACCGATTTCATGTACAAAGGTTCGTTAAAAGTCACAACTGGTACCATTCCGTGCTGGCGTGCTTTATCGGAGGTAAAATGTAAGGTCGTGTATACACAAGAAAGATCGTAGGGATTATAGTCGATCATAGGCAGAAAAACAATCGACGAGGCGCCTTTGTGTGACCCATGGTGAATTGCTTGCATAAATCCATTCCATCCAGCCCGTTTCGTGTCATGTATCCAGCTTGCATGCCATAGTAGGTCAATACCATCGATCTTGTCGTCGAAGGTGATGATCGGTATGGGTTTGTACACAAGACTGTTCCCCTGTTGGCTTCTGTTGTAGAAGAATAAAGGCACTTGTTCAACCTGCTGGAGTATTCTCGAAGGCTATGGACGTCGGACGGCAGTAGTCTTTTCTGCACTGGTTGTGTACTGTTTCACCGTCTTCAACCTTTATCTGTTCACCCCGTTGCACACTGACCTCGTTGATCCAAAGAGCTCCTTTTTGTGTGATTCTAACACTTTCACCACCAGTACGGATGCTGCGGGTGCAGAGCTTGCAACGTTCATGTTCTTCCTCCATGAACAGGGTGTCATATGAAAACTACAAACAAAAACTTATTAGGCAAGAAAAAGGAGCTTTTTGCACGAGCCACATTGTAGTCAAACTTGTGGCTAAACCCGAACCTAAGCCCTGTTTCAGACACGAAAACAACCCACAGAGCGAGTCTGTCTATAAAATTTGTGAGTCCAACACCTCTAATCAGCCGCAAGCTAGAAGGCGCAGTTAAGAATTTGACCAATTAAGCGGCTATCAGACAAAGGACGTAAAGCGAGGAAGCAAAGTACCCTAAGTTGTACGTAAGATTTACCGCTTGTTCACACGTAAAAATAGAATTCAGGAACTGTATAACCAGCGTGATGCGTCGCACTTTCTAAGTAGCACAAATTATTTCCTTCTATTTCTGCTCTGCCTCACAAAATAAAACACTTGAAAACAGCCTGAGCTATAAGGAAAGCTCCAAATTTTCACTAAAGTTTGAATTCACTTTACGATCTTAACGACCACTACCTTTCGGCTAAAGAAAATTTCAAGCACAAAACCGGTCGGAAAATCAGCTCGGTTTTCACAATCCCCTCGGATTCCACTATGTGTAAATGCACCATTAGTGAATCTCGAGCAAAGTGGAACAGAGAAGCATCAGGGAATAGGATGTCTTAAACTCTCGTCAAAACGGTGTAAGAGGGTTTTAAAACCGAGTTGATAGACCTTTGTCTCCTCTCCAAATTCTTTAAAGCCGTCTGACTATCTTTTCCTTTTAGAGGAAATCTTGATTTCCCCCTCTGTTTCCCTTGTAACTGAAAAATAGGGGAGGGTTGAAAGGCTAATGACAGAGCAATCAAAGTAACATATTCATTCTTCTCGCATTGGGAAACCCCAGAAAACAAGTCTTGAAGACTGCTGTGCAGAATCTTTATTTCCCCCCTCTTTATCCCCTGTAAGTGGTGAAATGGGGAACTACTTATTACACAACAATAAAAAACGCAAATTCGATCTTCTTGGGCCCAAGAGCATCAGGAGTGCCATTCTCAGCATCAAAAACTATCGGTCGTAGACTTTCGAGTTTTCCCATGGATTTTCCCCTTTCCCCCCGTTTTTCACCCTGTTCCGCCAAGGGGATTCTCGGGGACTTTGGGTATGTTGTACAGAAATTTTTTTCTCAACAAAATGGTGTAAAAATCATTCATATTGCAATTTTGTCTCAGATCGTCGATCTTTTCCGTAGATTTACTGGACTGTATTGACATAGCCTCACTTTTAGCTTCATAGATAGTAAACGCAATCAAATGGCTAAGAAGCAATAGCTCACCTAGCAAAGATAATTTTCCTGCTTAGGAGTAGATTATCTGACCACATGCTTTAGCCGAGCAACTAGAACTCCTCCTCAGTCCGATATGGAAGAAGAATACCTTCCCGTCTTATTGGAAGGCGTCAATAATAAACCCAGTATGTAAAAAGGGGGAAAAACTTGAGAGTCTTAACTACCAAGAGATATGGCCCTCAGGGATATGGTCACCAAAATATTCGTGCTGAGTTTGCTCAAAAGGTTCGAGGCAGCAAGCGAATATACATTGGATTATCAGCTTGTGCGTTATGGACATGAATTGGAAAAAATCGATAGATTCACTTATTTTGGCTCGCTAATAACTCAATTTGGAACTGTGACCATGACTTACATAACAGTATCAATAATACCACAGCCATCTTATTTGAGCTACGGCATCATTCGTGGAACTGACGGAAGATCAGTTTGAAGACAAGAATTCATGTCTATTAAGCGGCTGTTAAATCTGTTCTCTTCTATGCAGTTGAGACCTGGCTGCTGAAGGTGCTTCATCTCCATAGCCTGGAATTCTCTTTTACAATACCATCACTGTTTACAAATAGTCCTAAGGATTTGACATTCCGATCGAATCTCAAGTGCTGATGGGCTTAACCTTTGCTGTAGCATCAATCCCACAGTAAGGATTGTCAGGCCACTGGAGGTCAAAAATGACCTCAATACCATTAGTGGATTCTGAAAGTTTGGCAGAAAGTGAGAGAAATTCTGGCCCTTGTTTTCTGAACAGCTGGCACAATATCGCGGCTCAAGTCAGACCCTGCAGCAAGAACAAGTAAGTAAGTATCAGAGCGAGTTTGGTATAATCATAAGATATATTCTGCTCTTATGTGTAATTCCGTTCATTTTTTGGATTTGATTGACACTTTTTAGTTCATGTGTCCTTGTTTGGGACTGCCCATAACCAAAACTTAGCAAGCAAGAACTATCTTTAGCCATTAGCTGTATGCATAAAAAATATTGTTCTTTCATGTGTTATTTGTCATATTCTTTAAGAAACTTATATTTTACTCTTGATAAATAATGGGTTTTCTTATATAAATAGACTTTCTTTGGTTACAATTTAATGCTTGAAAATATTTACAATCATAATTTAGCAGGTCATGTCTTGAATGTTTAAGATGATATATGTGTCATATTGGAGAGAATTGGGTGCAATCATAAGTCATATTCTGCTTTTATATGTAATTTAATTGATTAATTTCACTTGATTGGCACTCTTTAGCTTACGTTAGAGGTATCATTTTCCTCTAACGTAATTTAAATTGCTTTCTTAAGACACATTCTGTTCTCTTATTTAATTTGACATATTGTTCAAGAGTTTAGATTGCAGTACTGAGAAATAAAGTAACTCTATCTCTCAAGAAAATTCCTTGTATCTGTCCTTGTCTGGATTTCCATGTTT
>JAQQPU010001471.1:0-19796 GCA_029168905.1 Artemia sp. Kazakhstan ARC1039 | reverse complement strand
CTTGTATCTGTCCTTGTCTGGATTTCCATGTTTGAGAATATTCATAGCCATCATTTTCGTAACTCAGAGTCTTCGATGACAGTTCTGAATATTTTATATATTATATGTATCATATTAGAGTGAATTAAGTGCAACTATAAGGCATCTTCTGCTCTTAAGTGTAATTTACTGTATTTAATTGTCTCTATTGACACATCTCAGCTGACTTCCTTGTTTTATACTACCCATAACTAAAATTAAGCGAATAAGAGATACCCTAAATCATTAATTTCACTCAAAAGGATATTCTCTGCGATCACAAGCAATTCATATATTGCTAATAAACTTAGATGTCCAGCTTCAGTGACAAGGTAATTCTATATCTCAATACATTTTTCTTTGCTTCATTTGAATCATTAAGAATATTAATAGTCAAAATTTTAGCTAATTAATTTAAAAATAAAACTTTCCAAAAACGAAATTTTGCAAAGAAACGTAAAGGCCATATTAAACTTAAGAGCAGTAGAAATATAAGCCTGTAATAATTCAAACTCAAAATGACCAGAAATTGCCATTAAAGAATATATGAAACCCAAAACGAACAAAAATCAAACAACCAATCATGGAAAACAAACATACAACGGGTCTAATATAAATGAGTAAACAAATCTTGAAACGAGTAAAACTGAAATTGAATATGAGAATCAAGCTTAAAACCAACAAAAATCTTTTATTATTAAAGAATAAATTACACTTAAAACGAACAGAAATTTAATAATCAATCATATCAAACAAACATATAATAGGTACTAATATAAATGATAAAACAAATCTGAAAACGAGTACAACTCAATTTGAACATGTAAATCAAGCTGAAAACGGACAAAAATTGCTACAAAAAAAAGTTTGGCTACTACCACCTTCCGTAACTTTAAAAGGATACAGTCTGCTGTGTCATTGAAACTTTACTGGAAAATTTGTGCGTCTTAAACAGTTTTGGAAAGAACTAAAATTAAATCTAATATTTCATATATAATCATATTAATTACTGAAAGTTCATCAGTTCGAGATTTTATTTCCTTGAAATTTTTATTTTTATTTTGTAATAAGTGCAAAAGGAAATATTTTTAATATAATTTTTTTTCAGTAATTGACTGAATGTAAGTGAGTTAATGTGAGTGAATTTTAATGCGAGTGTGAGTGTGATTGTGAGTGAAGGATCGAGCGAGTGAGTTTGATTGAGTGAGTGAGTCTGAGAGAGTGATTTTAAGTGTGTGTGAGCCCTCTTTACAGTCTGAAAGATTATAAAACAGCCCCTTCCGTAAGAACCTCTTATGCCCCTGAGGCATAACTTACATTATTTGCCTCCGTGCTCTTAGGGGTTGTGTCAGCCATGCAGTTATTTTTGTATGATCTTTGGATTATTTTTTAAAAAATGTCTGTCTCAAAATTTTAATAGGATGCATTAGGGGGAAAGAGGGCGGGGGTGGCTAATTGCCCTCCAATAACCTTCGACTCTTAAAAAGCGCACTAGAACATCCAACTTCCAATGAAATTAACCTCCTACAAGGTTTGTACGACCACCCCTTCCATACAAACCTTATATGCGCCGGGGCATAACACAATACTTGCACTCGGGTTCTGGGGACTTTTGTTGACCCCCAAGTAATGTATCTGATCTTTAGACTGTTTCGAACGAAATTGCCATCTCAAAATTTTTATTGCGTGTATTTGCCGAAAAACAGGCGTCGGGGGGACTGGTTGCCCTCCGATCACTTTTTGAATCTAAAAAGGGTCCAAGAAATTCTGATTTCCACCGCACATCTCTCTAAATGAACAATAATCTCTTTAAACGAACAATAGTTGTATATTAATTTATTTATGTATTTTTCCTCGAAAACTGCTCCATATTTATTTTTGGAAATTTGGTATCCAGGGGTTCTCTGGCCTAAAAGACGATCTATTTAGGTCACGACTTTGCGAAAATTTGTTAAGTCGTGATTTGAAAGAAAAAAAAATCGTAAGTGACATCAAATTTATGAGCCCATTTCAAAAGAATAAATTACATTATTTCATCCCCCAGGAGTGATCGTATCCTTTTCAGTTCATATGACGCAGGAAAAATTACAAATGGAACATAGCTAAATATCAAATACCAATTGTAGTGAGTCTATTTACAAAAGGCGTTTTCAGAAGTTCAGTAATGCCTAGAGTACAAATGAATAGTCTAGACCCTCATATGTGACAAAACAAATCCGAGAAGCTAAGGTAAAGAGTATTGAAAAAATGTCTGAAACATTGATTAAAAGAAAGTAAACAACAAAGAAATATACGGTTAGAATACGACACCAACAATTACAACGAGTTAAAATTGAAAGTAAAGAACAGAGAGATATCCAGTAAGAGGATAAGCGACAGCGAGAATTAAAACGAGTCAAAAACAAAAGAGAGCAACAAAGAAATACGAGGTTATAAGACAAGCAACAACGAGGAACGAATCAAATTAAGTCAAACGTGATGAATAAATATATTGTTAAAAGATATACCACAGGAAGAACAAACAATATATACAGTTACAGGATAAGTGACAGCGCGACTTACAAGCGACAGTGAGAATCAGAACGTGTCAAAAATATTTTGGAAAATTGGCGTCCTGGTATTTTCTGGTCTGCAAAAACTATTTATACAGATCACGATTTTCAGTAAATTTTCTTCAGAGCTTTAATTTTGGAAAACATTCATGTGAGTGATGTCATATTTATGAGCACATTTCAAGAGATTAAATTAATAAATTTCACCCCCAGGAGTGATCGTATCGTTCTGATATTTAAGACGCATGTAACCTTATAAAAGGAACATTGCCAAGTATAGAATACCAAGTTTAACAAGTCTACTCACAAATTGCGGTTCAAACAGTTTCAAATGTCTAGAGAACAAATGAACAACCTAGACCATCAATGTGACAAGACTAATGTGAGCATGTTACATAGTTTTGGAAAAAAGTTTTGTATGAGTGACATCATATTCATGAGCCCATTTCAAGAGAATAAATTACGCCATTTCCCTCCCAGGAGTCACTGTATCGTTTTTATGTCTAGGACGCAAGCAGCATTAGAAAAGGAACATAGCTAAGTATAAATACCAAGTGTAATGAGTCTATCCACAAAAGGCGTTTTAAGCAGTTTAGTAATGCCTAGAGGACAAATGAATAACTAAGGCCATCAAATGTGACAAAACCAATCCAAGCAGCCAAGGTAAAGGGTAATGAAAAATTTCTGAAGTAATGATATACAAAAATGAAAAACAAAGAAATATACAGTTAGAATACTTGCGTCAACGACAATTGCAACGAATTGAAAACAAAAGTAAAGAACAAAGAAATAACCGAATAGAAGATAAACGGCAGCAATAATTAACACGAGTCAAAAATAAAAGCGAAGAAAAAAGAAATATGCGGTTACAAGATATGTAAGCTGCGGCCTGGCCTCGACTGCCCTCAAAATGGCTCAAGTTTAGCTCTGATGTCCTAAATTTGTGCTTAGGATGGATTTCCATTGGAAGAATCTTCCTTGGGAAGGGACATTTTCGGGGGAAGGGGGTGGAAATTCCAGGGAAAATTTTTCACTGGAGGATTTGAGAGAACTCCTATATGAAATTCTTGTTGCCAACTCAATTTTGCATGTAAGAATTTCTGGGGGAATTATCCAGGGGCTATTTTCCTCGTGTTTTGATTTCCGAAAAAAGATTGTATGAAAGAGGGTATTTTGGGAGTGATCGAGAAACCGATTAGAGATTTAAGTATTTTTCAAATGAAAGTATGCTAAGGATAACGGTGACGTTTTAATATTTTGGCGGACAACTTTCAACACTCTAATCGAAGCTTTGCTTGATACAAAACCATTCCGGGTAGGTACTTTTATGACAACCAAAAACAAAATTTCTTTTTAAATGAATAAAATTTAGAGGAAAGGAAAAACAATACAGTCAGCCTTTTTGAGAGGAGGATATACTGATCTTGTCTCTAAAAGTATATGGGGTATTAAAAATATATGAAACGTATCACGAGCATAACTGGAATAAAGATAAATAGGCCTATCTCAAAGTCAGAAAATCTGCCAAAAATTCATTGGTTTTTGTCTGAAAATGAAAAAAAATATATAAATTCTTGCATAGTGAGTTTCTTACTTGTTACCACTGCGAAGCGTCTTATTTGTGGCATGTGCTAAGTGAAGGGATAAATCTTAGTTTAGAAAGAGCCCTGTCTTTATCTTGGATTGAAACATTGGCAAAGGAAGAGTATAAATTTTGAGGGATGAATGTCACGGCTGTCCTCAAATAGGACAGCAAAACACAGTAACAGTCTCACTTAGAGCCGTTTCTACGGTTGGTGGCACCCGGAGAAAAATTATCTACAGCATCCCCCTCCCCCACTGGAATAAAAGCTTAAAAAGGCCGAACCTAAGTGAAAAATTGGAACACCTATTCAATTATGGTCAAGAAAGCAAAAAGTTAAAAATAGTTCAAAGTTTGTATAGCAAAAACTCCTTTGTCAACACAACCCCCCAGGGCCCAGGCGAAGGCGCTGTACGTTATGCCCCGAGGGCTTATATGGTTCTTATGGAAGGAATGCTCGTATAAACTTCAGAAACGGCTCATTTAATTGGAAATTGAAATTTCTAGTTCACTTTTTAAGAGTCAAAAGAGGTAGGAGGGTAACCAGCCCCCACCCCGCCCCTTTTTTCTCAAATGTATCCCATAAAATTTTGAGACAATAATTTTGTTAAAAATAGCTCGAAGATCATATAACAAAAATTCGGGTGTCGTGACAACCCCCCAGGGCCCAGGGACAGGCATTGTAAGCTAAGCTCTGGGGGCATACCTTCCATCTTATGGAAGGGATTTTCGTATAAACTTTAAAGGGGGCTCATTTGATTGGAAATTGGAAGAGTCAAAAGAGATCGGAGGGCAAATATCCCCCCCTCCCCTTCACGCCCTTATTTCTTCAAATCCTTCCGATAAGAACTTTGAGATAGCCACTTTTAAAAAAAATAGTTCAAAGATAATGCATGCATAGTTCAAAGAAACTAGATCATATGATAGGCTACTGAAGGCTGCATATGCTGAATTATTTCAGTTACAAAGGAAAACATCTGACCTAAGTGTCTGGGGGGCCCTTAAAGGGCCCCCGGACCCGCTAGGGTCGCGAGGGGGTAGGTGTTGTCCTGGGGGCATATATGGTTCTTATTCAATGGATGCTTGCATAAACTTCAGAAAGGGCTCATTTAATTGAAAATTGAAAGTTTTAGTTCACTTTTTGAGAGTCAAAAGATATCCGAAGGCAACTAGCCCCCCTTCCCCCTTTTCCCCAAACCTGTCCGATAATAATTTTGAGATAGCAATTTCGTTCAAAGGCCAGATAAGAAAAACTACGGTGTCGACGCAAACTCTAGGGCCCGGGGGCAGTAAGTGATGCTCTTAGGGCATATATGGTTCTTATGAAAGAAATGGTCGTATAGACTTGGGAGAGGGCTCGTTTCAATGAATATTGAAATTATTCGTTCACTTTTTAAGATTCAAAAGAGATCGGAGGGCAACTAGCCCCCTCCTCCACGCCCTATTTTCCTCAAGCCCATCCGATAAAAACTTTGAGAGAGCTATTCAAAATGGTTCAAAGATAATATAACCAAAACTCCGGGATCAACACAATCCTTCAGGGCCCAGGGTAGGCGTTGTAAGTTATGCCCGGGGGACATACATAGCTGTTATGGAAGGGATGCTGGTATAAACTTCAGAGAGGGCTCATTTGATTGGAAATTGAAAGTGCTATTTCAGTTTTTAAGAGTCAAAAGAGATCAGAGGAAAACTACCCCTCTCCACGACATTTTTCCCCAAACGCATCCGATAAAAATTTTGAGATATCCATTTTGTTAAAAATAGTGCGATGGTCAGATAACAAAAACACCTGTGCCGACACAGCTCCCCTCCCCCACAGGGCCCGTGGGCAGGCGTTGCAAGTTATGCCTTGGGGGCATATATTGTTCTTATGGAAGGGATGCTCGTATGAGCTTTAGAGAGGACTCATTTGAAGGGAAATTGAATGTTCTAGTTCAATTTTTAAGATTTAAAAGAGATTTGAGGGCAACTAGTCCCAACCCCACGTCCTTTTTTTCTCAAACCTATCAGATACAAATTTTGAGATAGCCATTTTTTAAAATAGTTGAAAGGACAGATAACAGAACTCTGGTTTCGAAACAACCCCCCCCCCCGAGCCCGGGGCAGGTGTTGTAAGTTCAGTCCTGGGGTCGTATATGGTTCTTATGAAAGGGATGTTCGTATAAACTTCAGAGAGGGCTCATTTGATTGGAAATTAAAAGTTCTAGTTCACTTTTTCAGAGTCAGAGAGATTGGAGGGCAACTAGGCTCTCCCCCTCCACATCTTTCCTTCCCCAGACCAATCTGATAAAATTTTGAGGTGACCGTTTTGTTAAAAATAGTTCATATATCAGATATTAAAATTCCAGGGTTGAAAATCCCCCAGGGCCTGGAGACAGGCGTTGTAAGTTTTGGTGTTGTAATTCCCTGGGGGCATATATGGTTCTTATAGAAGGGATGCTCGTACAAACTTCAGAGATAGCTCAGTTGATTGAAAATGGAAAGTTCTAGTTCTTCTTTAAAGAGTCAAAAGAGATCACATGGCAATTAGTCTCCCCATGTCGTTTTACCCCCAAACCCATCCGATACAAATTTTGAAATAGCCATTTTGTTAAAAATAATTCAAACGTCAGATAATAAAAACTCTGAGGTTGACGCAAATCCATTGTTTTACTTTTTTACTAGTTATGATACTTTGATTAATATGTGATTTTGGAAAAAAAAAGTTTGATTTTGTAATAAGGAATTTTTAAGAGCTTGAAACTTTTTGCAATAAACAATGAATACAAATTAATATAAAAAAAAATTCCAAAAAAGAAATTTTTCAAAGAAAAGTAAAGGCCATTTTAAACTTAAGATCAGCATATTCAAATATCTGTTAAAATTTAAACTCAAGACAACCAGAAGTTACTATTAAATACTTAATGAAACCCAAAACAAACAGAATTTAAATAAATATTCATAGCGAAAAGACGTACAACAATTAGTAACATAAATGAATAAATAAACCTTAAAGCGAATTATGCTTAAATTGAATATGCAAATCAAGATTAAAATGAAAAAAAATATTTTGCTATTGAAGCATAAATGAAACCCAAAACGAACAGAAATTAAATAAACAATCAATGCAAACAAACAAACAATAGATACTAATGTAAATGAAAAAATAAATCTTAAAATGAGTGAAACTTAAATTGAATATGCAAATAAACCTTGAAACTAACAAAAATTACTACAAACAAGAGTTTGGGCATTGCCTCCTTCTCTGATTGTAAAAGTCTAAAACCTACTGCGTCATTGGCGCTTTACTGAAAACTATATGTATCTTGTACGATCTTGGAAAGTATAAATAAAATAAAATCGAATATTTGATATATAATTATATTAATTTTTGAAAAATCCATCAGTTCAAGATTTTATTTCACTGTAATTTTTTTTTTCATTTTCAATGCTGTTAGAACTGTTAAAGAAAATATTTGTAATAAAATTCGTTTTCAGTGAAGCGCCAATGACACAGTAGGCTTTAGGTTTTTACAATTAAGGAAGGGGGGCAGCATCTAAACTTTTTTTGGTGGTGAAACTATATTCGTCTTGAATAGTTTTAGAAAGAACTAATAAATTAGACTTAATATTTGATGTACAATGATAATAATTGCTGAAACCTCATCACTTCAAGATTTTACTGTAATTTTGGTGTTTATTTTCAATATTCAGTACAAAAGAAAATATTTGTTTACAGTAATACAAAGAACTAATAAGTTAAAATTGATATTTGATGTACAATGATATTAATTGCTGAAACCTCATCAGTTCAAGATTTTACTGTAATTTTGATGTTTATTTTCAATATTCAATACAAAAGAAAATATTTGTAATAAAATTTGTTTTCAGTAAAGCGCCAATGACGCAGTGGGTTTTTTACTTTTACAGTGAGAGAAGGAGGCGATACTCATGCTCTTGTTTGTAGTGATTTTTGTTCGTTTCAAGATTTGCATTTCAATTTAAGTTTCACTCGCTTTAAGATTTATTTTTTTATTTACATTAGCATCTATTGTATGTCTGTTTATATTGACTGTTTGTTTAATTTCTGTTCGTTTTGGGTTTGATTTATGCTTCAGTAGCAAAATATTTTTTTTTTAAGCTTGATTTGTGTATTCAAATTAAGTATTATTCGCATTAAGATTTATTTGTTCATTTATAGTATTACTTGTTGTAAGTTTTTTTTACTATGATTGTTTATTTAATTTCTGTTCGTTTTGGGTTTCATTAAGTATTTAATAGTAATTCCTGGTCGTTTTGAGTTTGAATTTCAACAGGTATTTGTATCTACTGATCTCAAGTTTAAAATGGCCTTTACTTATCTTCGAAAAACTTGTTTTTCGGAATTTTTTTTTAAATTAATTACTAAAAAAAGAAGAAGAGAAAAATAGACACATCACTGCATCCAATGTGAACGTGATTGTCCCTGTTGCTTCATGCAAGGGACGGTAATTCTCCTAAATGGAAAAGCCACCCAGGGTTACTAGAATGAATTTCATTTAGATTTGATTGGCGTTTGATCTTAATTTTCATTTAGCATTGCTGCTAGACAGAAATATGGTGTTTTTTAGATATTTTAGAATTAAGATATTTTAACGCCCAGGTCAGTAGAAATAGGGATAAATGGCATCATAGTCTAGGCAAATTTGGTATAGGAAAAGGAAACAGTAATGGCTAAAGACTGTTGCAATTTTGTAGGTATAAGAATCTTGTTATAACAAATACAGTATTTGGTCAGAAAATGGCCCATAAGTTAACATGGTATGCACATGATGGTAAGACAGCTATCCTTACTGATTATGCTATTGTAAACCAACTTTTCCTTCAACTTAAAGCTGCCTTAGAAGAGGAAGCCACTAGAAAGGGGGATTCTAAAACTGTTTGCCTGCTGACTAATGAAATGGTTGGGAAACAGAGCTGCAGAATCATCCTGGTCAAAGACGATAATGGAGTGATTTTATCAGATCCAGACAATATTGACTAAAGATGGGCAACCCACTTCGATAAAATCTTCAGTAGACCGAAATATATACCTGATACCACCTTTCTATAGCTCGACATCTATACAGACCGACCTGGCTCTTCCATGGACATATATGCAGCAAAAAAAAACTAAAAAACGGATGAGCTCCTGGCATAGATGGAATATCAGCAGAAATGCCGAAGTATTCAATAAGAACATATAGAGAAGGAATATAGGAGGAATACAGAGAACGTTTCCCATGAATAAACCAAGGAGATATTGGTGAAAACCTTCAAAAAGGGGAACACAATCGTGTGTGATAATTAGAGAGGTATCAAC
The DNA here is from genome assembly GCA_029168905.1 of Artemia sp. Kazakhstan ARC1039. Taxonomy (NCBI): domain Eukaryota; kingdom Metazoa; phylum Arthropoda; class Branchiopoda; order Anostraca; family Artemiidae; genus Artemia; species Artemia sp. Kazakhstan ARC1039. The sequence goes on along the minus strand of JAQQPU010001471.1, from coordinate 10,324 downwards.
CTTCTGTCGGTACCATGCAAACTATTGCCTTCTATTATAGTGTAATGGATTTTAGACACACAAGATGAGCATCTGAGAGAAGAGCAACATGGTTTTAGAATCGGCAAATCGTGCTCTGACTTGATTTTTGTACTGGGAACGCTTGTCGAGGAATTAAAAGAGAAACAAAAGAATACAAATTTAGAACAAGCGAAGGATTTTAAGTACCTGGGTACCTGGATCGATTGTGATGATGGAGTAATGACCAAGATAAAACCCAGAATTGGTCAGTTAACCCGAGCTTTTAAAAAACTCTTCGGTAGCAACGCGATCTCCATACTCCTCTAAGCTAGTGAGTGCTTGAAAATGAACCATAGCTCGGAAAGAGAATTCTGGAATTCGAAAATATGGCCCTAAGGGTGATTTTAAATATAAGCTAGCAACAGAGAGCTAGTAACTCTGAAATTCGTAATAGAACTTTCATTATAGCTATTCTAAGGAAAAAGAGGTAGACAAATTTAGGACATGTACTCCACATGAAAGAAGACTGTCTTCCTCCGACAGCCTATAACTGGAAACCAGGCAACAGAACAAGACGTTGTCGTTCAACAAACACTTTGTGATAAAATTTTGACCGAGATCTAATGATGACCAGGATTTTGTTAGTACCTGAATGCGAAGATATCACCGCTGCAATATCGTTCCAGGACGAGTAGAATGGCTTTGTCGACGCCCTATGCACCGCTAATATCGCCGTAGAAACTAAGGTCTAAGGTAAGCCAAAGACTTGCAAGATCAATACAAGGTACTAGGGTATATAAGAGTGCTGCTACTGATGTTAAAAGTAAAGATCACCATCTAGTAGTGTCTAAAGTTAAATCAAGGCTTACATTTTGAAAAGGTAACTAGCTTCCAGGAATTTATGACGTTGGTAGACTCTAAGATGAGAACTTGAGAAAAACGTTCCAGGAACAGTTGAATACTAAACTGAAGAATTTAAAATTTGACAATATGACAATATATATTAATTTTAGGAAAATAATTTGTGAACTTCCTGATGATGTCTTAGGGAAGAAAGTTACAAACGAAGCCAGGAATATTACTGGAAAAGCTTTATGTTTAATAGAGAAGAGAAGGGGTTTGTACAATAGTTATCTGAGTGATAGATCCTATAAAAGTAAGGGCAATGTAAAGAAAGTGGAGGAAGCATTATAATATGTACTAAGGAAGTGTGAAGTGGAGACCATGTATAAAATTACCGAGGATCTTGAAGATGCAGCTAGACGGCATAATAGTAAAATATTGTTCTGTCATGTTAATAAACTGAGAGGGAGTAGTCAGTTCAGACTTGTCCCAGTTAAAGATAGGAACGGGTTCACAATTGTTGATAAGGAAAGTGTTAAAGAGAGATGGGCAAAATAATTTGAGAATGCGCTAAGTCGGCATATAGTTGCAGGAAAAAGTACAGAGGAAAATGATTTCGTATTAAATCAGGAGCTAAGCAGGGTTTTGTTTGGCCCCCCTTTATATGGATAATTTTGGTGGACTTTGTCTTAAGTAGCACAGGAAAGGCAATGGGAGAACACGGAATCAAACTCGGAAGATAAACTTACCTGGACTTAGAATATGCTGATGACTTAAGCATCCTATATGAAAATGTGAGCAAAATGATTGAACTTTTAGTGGTTCTGCAAGTTCAGGGTGCTAGATGAGTTTCAAAAATCAATGTTAAGAAGATTAAGTCGTTAATGCTAGAAATAAGTTAAGATAAAAAAAAGTGAGGTTGGGTAATGAAAAGATTGATAAAGTTCACAGCTTCACTTACCTTGGTGGTACTTATTATTAGTAAAGACGGTTCGAGCAATGAAGATGTTAAAAAAAGAATAGGAAAGGCTCAGGGTGTTTTTTTTTTTGTCACAATTAAAAAAAGTTTGGAAAAAAAGAAAGATAAGTCTTTAAACCAAGATTAGAGTATTGGAAGCTACAGTGATGACAGTGGTCAATATGGTTCTGAAGCATGGCGCTCCGAAGAATGGACAAAGGTTTGCTCGATGTTTTCCAGAGAAATTGCCTAGGATGTTTTGTGAGTACCCGGCTGACTGACCGTATTTGAACAGTAGATTGTACAAAAAGTTTGATTCAATCCCGCTTTTAAGGGCTATAATGCTAGAAAGGTTGAGATGGTTATGGCAGGCTTTGTTGATGAAGGATGATAGTTTGCCGAAGATTGTCCTTATTGGCCTAGGGCTAAACAGGAAACGGGTCGTCCTTAGTTGGGGTGGGAGGATGTCGAAAAGAAATATTTAGGGGAAATAGAAAATTTCCTGGGAGGGTGTAAAGAGGGAGTTTTTGAACAGATTAGGATTAAGAAGGAGTTTGCTTAGCTGTGTTGGCATCAGGTCACTTGGTGCTGTGGCGTTCTTGTTCCGGGCACTGGTTTTGGATTTTGAAGACTTTTATTCTTGCATATCGTGTAAAGTCAAGGATTCGGTTATGTTTTTCATCAAATTTTCATTTGTTATCATTGTTCAGATTTGGAGTGTCTCGTATATTCCAGAAATCAGTGCAAGTGCCTCACAAATCAGCCAACATTCTGTTTGAAATTTCTCTGACAAACAATTAGAATGATTAACACTTTTTTTCATTCTCTGCAAAGTTGAGACGAAAGAGACTGAGTTGATTTTTTTCAAGTAGTTGTTTTGCTTCAAAAGCTACTTCGCTGTCAGAACAATCATAGACTGTGGCTAGCACAGCGACAAAAGAATCAATTATGGCCTTCACCTCGGAAATTGAGCGGCATGAAACCAGTGAGTTTGGACGGTCATCTCAAGCTCCAAGACTTTTTTCCCGCTTGTACACTAGGACTCCACAAATAGTTCATGTCAAGTGTTGCTGCCTGATTTTAATACGTAAAATCTTTGCAAAACAGAGAAAAATTCCGACAATTCGCTGATGTTTTTCAGGCAATCAGTCAAAACAAAGTGTAATCTTTGGGCGTGGCAGTGTAAAAACTTACATGAGGCATCTTCTCTCTACGCTTTGCTTGAACTCTGTTAGATTCCCCACTCCTAACAAATACGCCGTTATAACATTGGGGAACAAACGTCAGATCTACAAAAAACTTTTCTATGGCTTCACAAATCGAGGGGGATAAGCTTTCGGCGTCTAACCTTTGCATGTGATAGCAGCCGATTAGTCGCTCTACTACTATTCTATTTGACAAGTATCTGAGTAGGATTGCTAACTTTTATATTCTGGAAATATTTTTTATCTCTTCAACAAGAATAGAGTAGCAATTAGCTGATTTTAGTTCTGAAATAATGACTTGCCCTGAGACATTTCCTATCAGCATTACTGCATCGTTTTGGTACTGATGACTGCAATAGGGACTAAACTGGCGCTGTAACATGACCTTAAGCTTTTCTCGACCTTTAGATATTTCCTCCATCAGTCCAACGAAAAAGCCCTGGTTTGCAAAATACCTCCGGTTGACTCGTCATGACCCCTCAAAGGAAGACCCTGGTGGCCAAGAAAGCAAATAGCGCGAAAAAAGTACTTCACATGATCTGTATTTTCTTGAATCTCTTGAGATCTGGACCGACTTAAGCCATACGCTACACATCTCGAAGTATCAGCACTAATTATCTTAAATTACGGCCATGCTGATAAACAATTCCTATGTCTTTTACTACCATCATAGTGGTCAGCTTCAGTAGCCTATAGTAGTCAGCTTCAGTAGTGGTCAGCTGGAGTCTGGCTTTCACGTAGGATCTGGTCGCTGTCCTCTCTATTGTATGACTCATCTTTGCCATCTTTTCAATTTCTATCATATTCTGATCAGACTGCGCCATTTCACAGAGAATACATTTATCCTTCCTCGGTTTGTGGAAGCTGAAGCCAAACCCCTTGAGAACGTTGATGAAGGTCCCCCGAAAAAGGATGGGCTTCTATGTTTTTCTGCAGTGTTTGGTGTACAGCCTGAATAGGTTCGACTTGTTTTTGAAATTTTAAGACATATACTTCTTTGTTGTAAAAGAACGGCGGTAATGGAATCCTACAGCAGGTAAGTCATCAAATTTCTTGTAAGCTTATAGACATCCCTTTGCATCTTATTCGTAGGGCTTGATTTCTTATCCTTTATCCGAGAAAGTCACAAACCATTGTTCTTTGCTACATTTCTTGCAGCAAACTCCCCAAGATCTAGGGTTGGCCTAAAAAAAATTAGACGAACTTCTTATTTCCATAAAATTATAGGGAATATAATATCTTATAATGTCCTTTCTTATTGGTTCTGCTTTCAGAATTTGTTTCGAAACAGGTTCAGAATGAGAGTGAGCACACAACCAATCTTTTTGTTGTATTTTATTGCCGAGCCCCAAATAGCAAGAAAATATCCTTTTTCCCTGTTCCTCTGAGAAGGCTTTGCAAAACTTACACCTTGATTTTTCTGAAAGACAAGGGTTTAGTATGATTTTTCTTGCTTTAGTTCTGCTCCACCTTTCCTTTCTTTCCCTTTCATACTCGTTTTCTAACTCTATCAAGATTTTTTCTTCATTGTTTTATTCGCACGCTTCTTTTAAGTGGAAGACATTCCTCACCTTCTAAAGCAGATTCAAACGCAAGGTCTAGACGAGGAGCTTCTTCCTCATCTGAGTTTTCATTTCTTAACCAGTTGTGTCTACACCCTTGCTCTCTGAATCAATACTGTTTAGCCACTCGAAACACTAGCTTCATGTAAATATAAGTGTACTTAAGGTAAATCTTCAGAGTTGTCGCAATGAGGAAGCTGCGAGATACGGGGTTTCCACCTGACACCGACGAAGTATTCTGCATATTAGATGTAGATAGAGAAGTGTATTTTAAAGCCAAATATATAGCCATGAACATAAAAAAATAACATAAATGAAAGGCACAAATACCATAAATTTTGATCAGCAATCATTATAAAACACTTAAATGAAACACTACACTAACCTAATAACAGTTTTTAATACTTGGAAAAACGGTCATTGAAAAAAAAAAAACACTTAACACCTGGAAAAAACACTTAAATGAAACATTACATTTACATTATACTGGGATTTTCTTTTTTTTTCTTTTTTTTTTTTTGTTAACAAAATTTCCAAATACCTCGCTATTCTTCTGTAATTTTTTAGTGGCTGTATACCTAGAAAGAATTATTTTCTGACTTCAAACTTTCCAAATACTTTTCTCCCCCGATAAATACCCCCCGAAAAAAGAAAATATCCCCCCCCCCCGTGGAAAAGAAGGCTTTCCCAATTTGAGAATTTCATTTGAGTTTTATCTTTTCAATTTCCATAGGGGAAAGGAGTTTTGGTACTTGTGTATTATGGACAGCTCACTCAAGTTTACGCTGTGTAAAACTCGAGAACAAACTGGTTTCTTCGTTAGTTTTTTTCAGCTTAGCGCGAGACAAGACAAAGACAAGTGACAGAATATATGGGAAATATATAATTTGGACTATATAATTACACATAATGGGGGGGGGAAGGGGGTAAAGTATTTGGACAGTTTGAAGTAAGAAAAAAATTCTTTCTAGATATGGCCACAAAAAAATTACAGAAGAATACCCCCCCCCCCCCCTAATATGCAAATCAATAGTCCAAATTTACTTAAAAAGTAACGAAGAAACTAACGAAAAAACTGGTGTGTTCTCGAATTTTACGCAGCGTAAACTTGAGTGAGTGGCGCATAATAAACAAGTACCAAAATTCCTCCCCCCTCCGAAAAAATAACTGAGATAAAATTATCAAATTTGGAAAGCATTATTTTCCAGGGGGGGGGGGGATATTTTCCGATCAGAGTATTTACCGGAGTTATTTTCCACGGGGGGAGGGGGTATTTTTCGCGGGGGATATTTTCCAGGGGGCATTTTCGGGGGGTAGTTTCCACGGGGGGGGGGGGGGGTTTTTCCGGGGGGGTTTTTTTTGGGGGGGGTTTTTTTGAGGGTATTTTCCGCGGGGGTATTTTTGGGGGGGCGTCTTCCCCCGCGGGGGGGGGGTATTTAGGGAGTGGAATCGTGTTGCGAGAAACTGGGGACGCCATAAAAACTCGAACATTTTTGGGAGCACTAATTTTTTCATTGGTGTTTCATGAGAATTTTCTTGACGAAGGGTTCCCCAAATCCTTGGTACCCCGGATGAGTCGAGGCACCCTTTTTGCAGAGGCTTTTATCCACAAAACCAGATCCTATGCCCTGCCGCAGTTGTCCTCCTATAGAAGATCCTCCCACGATGTTGTTCTGCTTCACTACGCAATTTAACCCATTGCTGGGAGAAGGTTCATAACTATATAAGACATATACGTCAATTTAAATATCCATAACAGTCAAGGAAAACTGTGATTTGCTAAAGTTTTCGCTATGAATTTTCTCGAAAATGTTTTCGCATCCAAAGAAAATGTATTCTTTTCCAATATGTCATATAAATCTCTTTAAACATCAACATATTGCTCATAATAGCTCGGATTTGCTAAAATATATTCCCTGAAATCTTCTTATACGTACTTTTTTAAGGTGTTTTAGGTTAAATATTGTTGTCAATTTTCTTTGAAAGTTCATACTCAAACTAATGCATGGATTTAGCTCACCCTTCTCCATCAAAGATCCCCCGAAGCTTCCATTCCAAATATCCGGAAATCAAATATGTATTTTCCTACTAATTACATCCCTTTTTGGTCTGGGGTAAACAAAGTTTTTGGTATAGTCTGGCCTATTATTATAGCGGGAGGAAATGTATATCTTAAGGGGGTATAAATTTAGTTGTCACCCCGCAACATATATTAAGAACTCACCTTCCTTTTTTTCTACCCTGGTCAGGAAATAGCCAAAAGCGGACTTAGAAAATTAACTCACTAAAATAAACTCACTACTATTGACCGAAATTTCAGGCCAACACAAATTTTGAACTCTTAAGAAAACTCACTGGAACATTGAAACATAAAGTTTTTGAACAATACGTTCAAACGTTTTTGAACGTATAGGATACATACAAACAAAAAGTAAACTAGCCCCTCGCGAGGGCCTTTGAGGACGCCAACAAATCAGAGGAATGACCGTCTAAAACTCAATTTAACAGTAACCAGAAAGTAAAATCAACAAAGAAAGATTAACTCAATTAGTGTGATAGTTCATACAAAAAGAAGCATGCTATGAGTCAAGGTATTCTCTGCGTTATATTGAAGCTTGGAGAATTAACACATTTAAAGCACGGATGAAAGTAGTATGGATATAAAGGAGAACCAAGATATTTATCTGATTATTACGGCTGCAAGCTCAACACCTATGTTTCAAAAGATATCATTATGTCATCTAATGTACCCAGTCGATAATATCCCTTGAGATATTCAAATACATATTTAGATTTTAATAATGCTCTTTATTTCCTTTTGAAGATGCGACTTCATAACCTATGGATTTAGTTCAACATTTCCCTCTAGAACAACTTCTGACAGTTCATTCCTATAACTGAATGAAATCCTGAGATATCAAATTCATGTTTTCCTAACGCTTATTTCCCTTTCTGGTCTGGAAGTAAATAAATATTTTCAAGTTTTGTACTAAAATTTGTTGCTCTATATATCGAACAAATTTATTATGTTAAAGTTTAACATTGAGGCTCTAAGGGTTATATGGATCTCGACTAAACTTATTAGGCATTTAGAAGTTTAAAAAAAAAACATATTTCTCAAAATTTGATTCGATATCATAGGGGTTAAAGGAGAGCCGGTTGACAGAAAAAGAACCTAGAAGGGAGGCTGACTGCCCTCCAGTAGCTTTTGCCCTTTGTAAAGGATACACAAACATTCAATTTTTAATCGAATGATCCACCTCCCAAGTTTCTAAGATAGATGGAACATTCGATGATCCCTTCTATCTAAACTGGGTGGGCAAAAAAGTTTTTGAAACTTTTCTGGCCCTTTTTGGGCTGCATTTTCCGAGGAAGCAACTTTTTTTCTTCTGCAATGGGGTTTGTTTAGCCTCAAGTTTTGCACGAATTTTAGGCCAATCACGGAAATTTGGCACTTTTTCGGGTCCCCTTTTTAGAGGAGGGACCAATTTCAAAGGAACCAATTTTTGCATTATTTTTTGAACATTAGTTCCCTTGGCCCTAAGTCTTACGGCTGCAAGTCTCAAATTGATCAGGAAAGAAGTTTATGCGTGTCATTTTTGGGCACCTATCCCCTCCTTTATCCCACAACAAAACTTTGATATTTTTTTTTAACAAGACAATAATACCTGAAGGTTTCACGCCATTGGAATCCTAGGATCAAACATACGCTTTTTTTGCCACTATAAAATATACTTGTAAAGAATTAGCAGTCTGCAGGATTTACGGCCCTTATTCCAGGGGCTTTGAGGGTTATGTCCTTCTTGGATGAAAATTTATCAATATATTCAACTATTCTCATGGAACGATTTACCAAAGGCATCTTATGCCTGCAAGGAGCTGACCAATTGCAATAGCAAAAAGTTTGTATTTAAAAGTACAAATGTTCATATGCAAATTGGTCACGCACCTCCAGTTACTAACGCAGTGGAAAGTGTTTCCGTGTCCAAAAAAATTATACATTTTTGAGTCCCTCGGTCAAAGTTATTGGTTTCTGCCATGTTTCAGTCTAACTGATGCTTCCTAAAAGTGACTTGAAGTAGGCCTATCTCTTTCTATTGATTAGGCCGAATATCACAAAATGCCTAAGATTTCTTTTGTAATAGCCCCGTTTAAATACGAAAGGTCAACTTAAAGTGTGCAATATGAGGAATCAGTTTAATTGGTAATGAAAATACTTACCGAATAGCTTGTTTACCGAATTTGTTGACCGAATAGCTTTTTTCAAAACTCTGAAAAGTATACATTACAAAAAGCGCATTTTTGGCATACACAAACATACTCAGATGTAATTTTCATTCGTGAAATCAGTTCAACATTTATTTAAGAAAAAAACAAAAAATAAACCATGTATGACTTTTTATTTAAGCCGTCAGAACTTTGTGTAACCTAAAATGACCTACCGACAACGCTGCTATTTCCACGAAAACAAAAATCCCCGATCCTGGTTTATGGTCTTTAATACAACGCTTAACTAACTTGGAAAAATAATTGAGCAAACCTGTCCAACCAAAACATTGTTTCTATCCATTCAGGACTTCAGTCCGTCATTACAATCTTTTGCGCACGATTAGCAAAGTTACAAATATCTTGAAGACGCTCATGTGATTTACTTTTCGCCTGCCTTTCTAGGGATTTCCAGCAGAGTCGGGGCTACGTTTAATGCTTTAGCTTGTTCATTCTCATGTGTCAGCGGAATCATTTTGTTATTTTTTAAATTGACGCTCTGTGACGTTTAAGTGATGCTCTTACGATTTGCCGATAAATTAGAGAGGATCAGTGTAGCGAGCATCATTTTTATCCGTTTCAAGGCTTTATTTTTCAGGTTTAAATCCTCATCTAAGTTTATTGACAATTCGTAATATTAAACGACGATTTGATGACGTTCTAGTCATGACTTCTCGTGTTTTCACAGTTGGGTATTTTTCTGTGACGCTTACTGCCTAGTAAAGGTCTACAAAGCAGTTCCATTGTAACTGAACCCTCGTATAACTGAGCCCATATAACTGAATCTATATAACTGAACCCCGAGCAACTCATCCTCCCTTTAACTCCACCCCCGTTGAACTGAGCCCCCACTCAACTCAACCATCTTCAGCTGAGCCTCATTCAAGTCAACCTCCGCATAACTGAATTGTCGTTTAGCAGAGCCCCTTGCAATCGAGACCCGTTAACCTGAAACCTCATGCAACTTAACCCCTGTTAGTTAAATCCTTATGCAACTCAACCCCTGTTTAGCTGAACCCTCGTGCAGCTCAACCCACTTTTAACTCAACCTCCACACAAAATAACCCCCGTTTTTTTTATTTTATGCTGATTCAATGCAAAACTACCCCCCCCCCCTGAACAGTAACGATTTATCCTTCTGTCTTATGTATTTAATTATTAGCAAAACGTTTTATATTCAGGGCCAGAAGGCGCTTGAATCTCATGTTGCAGCAATAGCTGGACCCTAGTACAGAGAAAGGCGTGGCTCATAGTAGCTGAAGCCTTAAAAACACGTTAACAAAAACATTATCTCGTAAGAAAAATTTGCCACTAATTCTGATTCAGAAGGGTAGCTATTATTTAGATTCATCTTAATAGTAAAATTTTAATTGCGGAGACAAATTTGTGAGGTTTTTTTAAAAGAGTTTGAAACGCTGATAAGTCTCTTTTTTCTGTTTTATTTCTCCTCTTCTAATGGGGGGCTACAAAATCGTAGAGAGTTATCTGGG
>JAQQPU010001470.1:53421-64388 GCA_029168905.1 Artemia sp. Kazakhstan ARC1039 | reverse complement strand
TATTGATTCACGATAGGTGAATTGAGGTCGACAGCACAGGTGTTCCAAGCTCGATGTTGTTGTTGTTGTAAGTGCACGCTCTCAGCGAATGTCAAGGTCGATGTTGTTGTTGTTGACACACTTGGAAAAAGAGGTCATTGACCCCATTAACCACGTGTTCTCCCTAATGACTCTATCACGTGCCCAAAACAACAACAAATACTGTTTCCCGGAAACTCGTAACATCTGGCTTGAACAACAACAAGAAGGGAGTGACAAAGTTCCTGTTTTTCCATTCTCACTGACAAAATCCATAAAACCATCAAATAAACAACACACATAACCATCCATGAAAACAGACATAAATGTGACAAACTTCCTGTTTTTTCAAATTCTCACTGACAAAGTCCATAAAAACATGCATAAATCGACCAACACACATAACCATCCATAAACTATGTAAAAAAAAGTTGTAGGTGGCAGCAGGGGTGCGTGATCGGAGTTATAGGGTCACCTCTACTGACCCCTGTGTTTCAGCAGACGCTCTTACAAAAATTGGGGCAAACAGTCAAACTTAGCGTAAAGAGCAAGCTATTGAGGAGACGGCAACTCTTCATATATGGAATAAATAATGCCGGTAAATCTGGTTCACCCTATATGAAATATACCCCTCTCCTCACGGAAAACGCCTCCGTGAAAATATCATGCAGCGTAAAGTGCCACCCCCCCCCCCGTCAAAATCTCTCCAGACAGTTCCATCCTCGCTGAGAACCTTCCCTCCCTGTAAAATTGCTTGCGGACGATTCAGCCTGAAAAAGTCTCCTTAGCAATCCTTCATTTGAATAAGACTTTAATCTCTAATCGGTTTCTCGATCACCGCAGAAATGGGGCCCCAGTTGGGCTCCAATGTTTTTGGTCAATTAAAAGTGGCACTAGAGCTTTTAATTCCCGTTCAAAAGCACCCTCTCCCGATCTTCTAGGACCACTATTTCGATACAATCCCCCCAGGGGAAAAAATAAATAAATAAAATAAACACGCATCCGTGATCTGTCTTCTGGCAATAATAGCGAAATTTTACATTTTTGTAGATAGGAGCTTGAAACTTCTACAGTAGGTACGCTTAATCTGATGATGTGATTTTCATTAAGATTCCGTTAATTTTAGGGGGTATTTTTCCCCTATTTAAAAAATTTGGCAAAATTTCTCAGAATCCTACCTTATGATGGGTAATACTAAACTTGATGAATCTTATATATTTGGAATCAGCATAATAAACTGTTCCTTTTGATGCATCTATTGATATTCCGTTTTTTAGAGTTTCAGTTACTATTGAGCCGAGCCGCTTCTTACTTACAACTCGGAACTGTTTGATTTCATATCAGAAATAAACTAAAGTAATGAAACTAAAAGTTAGTATATGTTGCAACAGAATTTTAGCTTTACTTCTGGGGTCACTTTTAGTGGTAGTATCCTCTGCTAATTTTTCTTAGCTCTAGTATATTCTCTAGCCCATCGACGGTCAGGGCAGCGGCGAATCCAGGGAGGGGGGCGAGGAGGCACTCCCCCTAACCTAGTCTAAAGTAGTGTAATATACTTAATTAACGCAAGTTTGCGTTAATTAAACTTGCTCCTAACACAAGTTTATCGGATCAACCTATTTTGCACCCCCCTAAAAAATCCTGGATGCGGCCCTGGGTCAAGGGTGAATCTCCAGCATTTAATTTGGGGGGGGGGCAAAGGAGGTCCATATCCGGATAGTCAAGGGGCATGGGATATAAAATAATTTTTTCTTGGCATTATTGAGGGAAAAACTGCCTGCCCCCAAACGATGCCCCTGTCGAAGGTAATGCCAACTACTTGTATTCTGGTGCTCCATCGAGTTTCAGGTTCATGTTTGACAGTTTTCGTTGAAGTATTTTTAATAATTACCATCACCATCGTAACGTTGAACATGAAAAAAAGAGACATAAATGTTCTAAATTATTCTAAAAATTATCACAATGGTTGGTTCTTGTTTAGCTACAGCAACTCCTATTAAATTCAATGAATGGTAATCACAATTTAAAAATAATGCTTTATGATTGTTTTTCATTATTCTTTGTTGAACGCCAGATGTGTGACCAACTATCACGGCAGCATTATCGCAAAATTGTGATCTGCAGTTCGTTAATGAAATTTCATCAGAATTTAATATGTCTAAAATTGTATTTTCGATCGATTCTGCATCTTTAGCACGTATTTCAATAAAGAAAAACATTATTTGATTGAAACTTTTTTATTGATAAAAAACAACATATACATACCTAACGACTTGGGACATTTGTTGTCAATGAGGAATATCAGGAGTGGACACAAACAAAAGCCCCTATTTATTTCCTTTGATATCGTTTTTAAATTTATTTCGAACTGTAGATGCCAGAAGATGAACAATTTGAATATGTGGTGACAAATATGAGACAGTTTATGGAGTTTTTGTGGCATATTTAAGATAATTTGCTAATATCGGATCAAACGGAGCTACAAGTCTAAATGAAGATAATAGGCTTCCTACATTTGTACCAACTTGAATTGGAAAATATTATAGAATTATATATTTCAGTAGAGAGGCCATAATGAATCCGACGAGTCACCCCTGCTGCTATCTACAACTTTTTTACATAATTTATGCATGTTTTTATGGTTTTTCTCACTGAGAATGAAAAAACAGGATTTTTCTCACTTTGATGTATTTCCAAGGAGAATTGTCTGAGGGCGAAGTTTATTAATGTCTTTGGAGTTCGTCCAGGAGAATTGTTTCCCGGTGAAGTTTATTAATGTCCTTGGTGTTCATCCAAGAGAATTGTTTCTGGGTTATGGTAATGATGTCAACAGCAATTTATAAATGTTTCATGGTTTTTGTCACTGAGAATGAAAAAACAGGATTTTTCTCACTATGATGTATTCCCAAGGAATATTGCCTCCGGGCGAAGTTTATTGATGTGTTTGGAGTTGGTCCAGGAGAATTTTTTCCGGGTGAAGTTTATTAATGTCCTTGGTGTTCGTCCAGGAGAATTGTTTCTGAGTTATGGTAATTATTTCAACAGCAATTTATGCATGTTTTATGGTTTTGTCACTGAGAATGAAAAAACAGGATTTTTCTCACTTTGATGTATTTTCAAGGAGAATTGTCTCAGGGCGAAGTTTATTAATGTCTTTGGTGTTCGTCCAGGAGAATTGTTTCCGGGCGAAGTTTATTAATGTCTTTGGTTTTCGTCCAGGAGAATTGTTTCCGGGCGAAGTTTATTAATGTCTGACTGATGATGTCAAGGTTGATTGATTTTTTGGTGTTCATCCAGGAGAATTATCTCCGGGCCAATGTTTTGATCTTAGAGATGAAGAGATTAACGCGGGAAAGGGTTTTCTAGGAATTTCAAATGTGACAGTGCAGGGATGTCAAAACAAAAGGAACACACAGAAATTACGTTTAGAGATTATTTGGGCGAAACCGTACTAGACATTTTAGGGAATTATTTGGGCGAAAAAGTTAGAGACATTTTAGAAGATGATTTAGAAGAGGATTTGAGGGTGAAACTTTGTGGTCGTTATAATACACTAGTTCTATTTGAACAGTGTTGTGAGGTCCTCTACCCCAGCCCCAAAGGGCTCCGATCCCCCTACCCCAACCCCAAAGGAGGCCCCCACCCCCCAAAGGTCCCCCGGGCTCCCAAAGGACCACCCAACCCCCCAAGGGCCCCTGCACCCCAAAGCCCCACTGAGGCCCTTCCTTCCTCCATCGCTTATTGAATTTTTTAAAGTTTTTTTGGACTGAATTTTTTAGACTTAGTAATTATCCAACACTTTTCCGGTTTTTTCTTTAACCCGTTGGCATAGAGTTTTAGTCTAGAGTCTTAGCTTAGTTTTATTTAGAGTTGAAGTTTACTTTAGTTTTAGTTAAGAGTTTAGAGTCTTAGCTTAGAGTTTTTGTTAGAGTTCTAGTTTAGTTTAGTTTTAGTTAAGAGTTTAGAGTTTTCAGATTAGAGTCTTAGCTTAGAGTTTTTGTTGAAGTTCTAGTTTAGTTTTAGTTAAGAGTTTAGAGTTTTAGCTTAGAGTCTTAGCTTAGAGTTTTTGTTGAAGTTCTAGTTTAGTTTAGTTTTAGTTAAGAGTTTAGAGTTTTAGCTTAGAGTTTTAGTTAGAGTTGAAGTTTAGTTTAGTAATAGTTAAGAGTTTAGAGTTTTAGCTTAGAGTCTTAACTTAGAGTTTTAGTTAAAATTGTAGTTTTAGTTAAGTTTTAGTTAAGAGTTTAAAGTTTTAGCCTAGAGTCTTAGCTTAGAGTCTTAGCTTAGAGTTTTGTTAGAGTTCCAGTTTACTTTAGTTTTAGTTAAGAGTTTAGAGTTTTACCAAAGAGTCTTAGCTTAGAGTTTTTGTTCAAGTTCTAGTTTAGTTTAGTTTTAGTTAAGAGTTTTTACCTTAGAGTCTTAGCTTAGAGTTTTAGTTAGGGTTGAAGTTTAGTTTAGTTATAGTTAAGAGCTTAGAGCTTTACCTTAGAGTCATAGCTTAGAATTCTAGTTAGAGTTGAAGTTTACTTTAGTTTTAGTTAAGAGTTTAGAGTTTTAGCTTAGAGTCTTAGCTTAGAGTTTTAGTTAGAGTTCTAGTTTAGTTTAGTTCTAATTAAGAGTTTAGAGTTTTAGCTTAGAGTCTTAGCTTAGAGTTTTTGTTGAAGTTCTAGTTTGGTTTAGTTTTAGTTAAGAGTTTAGAGTTTTAGCTTAGAGTTTTTGTTAGAGTTTTTGTTAGAGTTGAAGTTTAGTTTAGTTATAGTTAAGAATTTAGAGTTTTACCATAGAGTCTTAGCTTAGAGTTTTTGTTAGAGTTGAAGTTTAGTTTAGTTATAGTTAAGAATTTAGAGTTTTTAGCTTAGAGTCTTAGCTTAGAGTTTTTGTTAGAGTTTTAGTTTAGTTTAGTTCTAGTTAAGAGTTTAGAGTTTTTTTTTAGCTTAGAGTCTTAGCTTAGAGTTTTAGTTAGAGTTCTAGTTTAGTTTAGTTATAGTTAAGAGTTTAGAGTTTTAGCTTAGATTCTGAGCTTAGAGTTTTTATTAGAGTTTTAGTTTAGTTTAGTTTTACTTTAGAGTTTGGCGTTTTAGCTTAGAGTCTTAGCTTAGAGTTTTTGTTAGAGTTCTAGTTTAGTTTAGTTTTAGTTAAGAGTTTAGAGTTTTAGCCTAGAGTCTTACCTTAGAGTTTTAGTTAGAGTTGAAGTTTAGTTTAGTAATAGTTAAGAGTTTAGAGTTTTAGCTTAGAGTCTTAGCTTAGAGTTTTTGTTAGAGTTCTAGTTTCGTTTAGTTTCAGTTAAGATTTTAGAGTTTTACATTACAGTCTTAGCTTAGAGTTTTTGTCAGAGTTGACGTTTAGTTTAGTTATAGTTAAGAATTAAGAGTTTTAGCTTAGATCTCATAGCTTAGAGTTTTAGTTAAAGTTATAGTTTAGTTAAGTTATATTTAAGAGTTTAGAGTTTTAGCTTAGAGTCATAGCTTAGAGTTTTTGTTAGAGTTCTAGTTTAGTTTAGTTTTAGTTAAATGTTTGGTGTTTTACCTTTGAGTTTTTGTTAGAGTTCTAGTTTAGTTTTAGTTAAGAGTTTTGTGTTTTAGCATCGAGTCTTAGCTTAGAGTTTTTGTTAGAGTTCTAGTTTAGTTTAGTTTTAGTTAAGAGTTTAGAGTTTTAGCTTAGAGTTTTTGTTAGAGTTCTAGTTTAGTTCAGTTTTAGTTAAGAGTTTAGAGTTTTTTAGCTTAGAGTCTTAGCTTGGAGTTTTTGTTGAAGTTCTAGTTTAGTTTACTTTTAGTTAAGAGTTTAGAGTTTTACCTTAGAGTCTTAGCTTAGAGTTTTTGTTAGGGTTGAAGTTTAGTTTATTTATAGTTAAGAGTTTAGAGTTTTAGCTTAGAGTCCAAAATGGCTATCACAAAATTTTGATTGGATGTGTTTGGGGAAATGGTGGGCGTGGAAGGAGTGTTAGTTGCCTTCCAATCACTTTCGACTATTAAGAAGAGCACTAGTCATTTCAATTTCCAATCGAATGAGCCCTTTTTGAAGTTTCTACGGCAATGCGTTCTATAAAAACCTTATATGCCTCCAGGGCATAACTTACAACCCTTGCCCTGAGGGTTTTGGGGGAGTTGTCATCCTCAAAGACCTAATTTCCAGAACTTTCAACTACGTTGAACAAAATGGTTATCTTAAAATTTTGATTGGATGTGTTTGTGGAAAAGGTGGACGTGAGAGGTGGGTTAGTTGCCCTTCAATAACTTTCGACTATTAAAAAGGGCACTAGCTCTTTGAATTTCCAATCGAATGAGCCTTTTTTGAAGTTTCTACGACAACGCTTTCTATAAAAACCTTATATGCCACCAGGGCATAACTTGCAACCCTTGCCTTGAGGGCTGTGGGGGAGTGTCCTCCTCAAAAACATATTTTCTATCTGGAAATCAGCTATGCTGAACAAAATGGCTATCTCAAAATTTTGATTGGATGTGTTTCGGGAAATGGTGGGCGTGGAAGGGGTGTTAGTTACCTTCCAATCACTTTCGACTATTAAAAAGGGCACAAGCCACTCCAATTTCCAATTGAATGAGCCCTTTTCGAAGTTTCTACGACAACTTCTTCGATTCGAAGTGGCCCCAGGGCATAACTTAAAACCCTCCTAAAAAACATAATTTCGACTTGAAAATCAACTACGCTGAACAAAATGGCTATCTCAAAATTTTGATTGGATGTGTTTGGGAAAATGGTGGGTGTGGAATGGGTGTTAGTTGCCTTCCAATCTCTTTTGACTATTAAAAAGGACACTAGCAGTTCTAATTTCCAATCGAATGAGCCCTTTTCCAAGTTTCTACGACAACTCCTTCGATACGAAGTGCCCTGGTGTGGAAAAAAAATAATAATGATAATACATTGTGCCAACATCGTTCTTTACTTAGGCAGCACGATTGCATCGCCTATGATTAGCCCTAACCAGAACAACGATTAGGACCAGCGTTATAGGGTGACTTGAGCACTGATGCCCTTTATGTCAATTAGAAAATTATATCTTAAAAGCCTCAAAGTACTATCTAGAGTCTAGAGTATTCGGATGGGCAACGGTTTGCTTACTTTGGTGTATAGGAACGTTACGCCTCTTTATTTACCAATAAACTACGCATGCGTGAAAATTGACCGGATCACGAACAAAGCTAAAGTCGGGATAACAACTTGCTAATTATGTTACTCTAGAAAAATATATAAGTAGATGGCGTCTCGCATTTTGTAAAGTAGCTGTTGGATATAGCAGAGACGTGAAGGTATCTATAGTTGATATTGCAGCTTGTTAGTTCTGGTACCCCAAGAGAGCAAAAAAATCATATCTTTTTTGTAAAATAGCAGTCTTATTCATAAGCCAAAATCATGTAAAGTCGGGATAATAGACTTCTTATTCTAGTGCCTCAGGAAAGCAAAACTATAAAAAGTATTTTGGCTCAAAAGTATTACCCTGTATATAATATACTGGTCGGATTATTGCTAATTTTGGGACTCAAAACAGCTTGCTAATTCAGATACACAAGAGAAAAAAAAACTGAATGGATGACCGTGAGACTCGACGGATCAACCAAAAAACTGCCAAATTTGGGGTTCACAATTCGTAAATGGGGGTCCCCGACAATGTATTTGGTTTAGATAGCGAAGAACAAAAATTCTGACTTGACATCACCTATGAATGTAGGCAGGTGATATTTTAAGCTGCTGAACTTCTTAAGCTGCTGAACAGTCTTTGCTCAAATAGATTGAATACCATCGAACGGAGAGATTTGCGGACATTCCTAACAAAATTGAGCTTAACAAAACTGATCATTTGCTGTCTATACGTCAAGTACACGTCTCCCACTAAAATTATGACTATTTTGAGGTCGTCGTTATAGAAGATATTTTACTTTATTGATGTTTAATTTCAATTAGATTACGACTGTTATCATACTACAATGTGATATGAAGATAATAATAATTAACAGTGTAATATTTAAGTATTTGAACAAATATAGCGCAAGAAAATATACTATTTTTATTTTTACCGGTCCAAATGGGGAATTTTCTAAATAAGACAAGTAAGAATTGACTGGTTTCTTATGCTATGAGTTAGGTGTAAAAATAAATGTAAGGTTGGATGGAATCACTTTTTCGACTCGCCAACTTAACCTTTTTTGACATCTACTGACAGCACAGTCAATTCTTTTTCGAAAACTGTTAATTATTTGTTGGAGCTGGTTTTGGAGAAGAAGTTTATTTTAGATGTAATTTACCGGCTACGGTTTTCTGTCCATTTGAAATTTTAGACGAAAATATACATAACGGGTAAAAATTTAAAATAGGACAAGTAAAATAAAACTAAAATTTATTTATTCCAGAAAAACAATAAAAGTCAAAATATTTGGGCTTAATATCTGGAAGCCTTTAGCAACGGGGAAAAAGTAGACTGAACTAAACACATTTTAAAACAAAGAAAACAAGGGTATTAACTCATATTTAAACAAAATCCAGTATAGTATTTCACGTAGCAATGCACAAGAATTAAAATACGACATGCAACTAAATTTATTAAGAGGGAAAAAACAAACTTCTTTTCTTTTATAGCCTTTTTTTCAAATTACAGTATTTTTTGAGCATCTTACGAATTTGGGTATTCTTTATAAGAAAAACTAAAAATTCAAAAAATTAAATTTTGATCTCCGAAGGAACATTTCCAAAAAAAAAATTAAACAAAGTTTTATTATGAAATATCTTTCAAAATTCAGATTCTTCTGGATAAAGCTGATTTCTGATGAAGTAAAAGTCATTGCATCCCGAGGTGCTGTTTGCAGCACCAAAAAATGGCAAATAGTTGGGATATGTTGAATTGTCAGGTAATTTGATGAATGGTAAATTGAAGCCACCATGGTATTGCATGTGTATATTTCTGATTAATGTATTTGTTCAGGTATATTTGCTAATATATGAAAAATTCCACATGTAATACTAGTTCATGAAACAGGAGATATATCTGATATAAACAATTATTGTCCTTCTTCTTCTTTGGAAAACAGCACTTGGAGTAAAAAAAAAAAAAAACAGTCCCCTTTTTGCTTCATGCAAAAAAAAATTTCTGTTTTTTTGCTTCAAATCCTTTCTTCTTATGGTTGCAATTAGGCTGTCCTATTGCACAACTTATGGTTGTCCTATTGCAAAGAATTTTGGTGCCTTTTTTTTAATCAGATTCTCCTTATTGGAACTGCTGGCTAGAAGAGGGATGCTTCTTTATAAATGCCTGGACACTCATACTCAGAACACTCACCTGGATACTCAGATATATCATAGTTCATTTGTCAGTTTCAGTTTTGTATATCCTTTGTTCTTTTTCTTTCACAAAGATTGGCTTCTATATTTTAGATTAACGATGGAAGATTTGGACGATATTTCAAAAACAGTTGATGATATTATTTGCCATGATACCCAAAGACTTTGACAATGTGACAGATTTGCTTCGAGCTTTGAGAAATGCATGCAGTCGTGGTGTTAAGGTCCAGAAATTTATTGGAGAAAATGCCAAATTGTTAGAAAAAACGGAAACCATCATATGTGAAGCAATTTCACTTCAACGCCAATCAGAAAAAGCATTGTTGATGATTGCAGCAGCTATACAGTGTTTTGGAAATTTAACTGTGAACAATCCTAGCAATTCTCTGACAATCTGGAATTTGATAAAGAAAAAAATTATGCACCTCTGCTTTACAGTAGATGCTACAAAAATTTGGAACTCCTTTTCAATGCTGCTACTGAATATATTGCTACAGAATGAACATTTGCTTGATTAGGTCCTTTGTTCTGAATATGCAACAAACATTTTAGAAAAATTAACGAAATCTGCACAAGATGATGCTGAGTTTAGGTAAGCATTTGTCCAAATTTTAGGTTGTTCTGATAATAAACAATTTTTTTTTTAGCAATTGTCACACATTGGTTACTGTTAAAATTTGAGGATACAAAACAGTACCATATTGCGTTATTTATAGCATCCTTAGATGCTGTATGTTAAGTTTTAAGAGAACAACATTTTAGTTTTAGCATAAGAAGAGGATGCATTGACCAAATTATCACTCTTGGATTAACAGTAGAGAAGTGGCTCCGTGATCAGTCCATGTTTGTATAGATTATAAACAGGGATTGGTTTAACTGATAGAAAAGCTTTAGTGAAGTGAAGGTGAAATCCTTCTATAATCTATCAGATAAGTACATAAAAGTGATTAATGCTATATTTAAAAATAAAATTGCTACAGTAAAAGGCAGGATGTTTGTTTAGTAGTTGTTGTAGGCTAGTGGAATCAGGATTTAATCAAGTTTGTGTCCTTTCCAACTCATAGGAATAAATGAAGGGCGAGGGGAAACTCTCTATTAAACAAGAAATACAAATATCAACGCAAGAAATATTACCATTTAAATTTGGATGAAAAAAAAATCATTGGTAGCATCTGCCAATACCACGCTCAGAAATTTCCATGTTAAGTTAATCAAGTAGGTAGCTTTACTTACCTGGATAGTATTTTATATAAAGATGGTGGATTAAGTGAAGACTCAAAAAGTTGAATAGCCTAGGTATAGGGCGTTTTTTTCCTATTTGAAAAAAATGGTTTGATAGGAAGATGACTCTGGTGAAACTGAATGGACAGGGGATTGTAGTTGCAGAACATGCACGCTTTCTGGGAGGTGTATTTGACCAAAAAATTGACATGGAAACCCCATCTGGATGAGCTGATTGATAGTCTCCAACAAAACCAAAACTTTATTAATTCTCTCTGCCTTGGAAGAAGAAGAGCCCCCACAGCCTTTGCTTCAACTATTGTCAAGTCAGTGGTGATATCCAACGTAGACTATGGATCATTTATATATGGATCTGCTAAGAAATGTCTCCTGAAGAAACTTGATACTACCCTCCATGCAATCTGGCGAAGAGCCCTTGGTTG
>JAQQPU010001470.1:35027-53411 GCA_029168905.1 Artemia sp. Kazakhstan ARC1039 | reverse complement strand
GGGGGGGGGAAGAAGGTTACGTGGGAGGGTCTTTCCATGGAGGAATTTTCCATGAAAAGGGTGCCAGATTTCCCAGCATTATTTAAAAACCATCAGAAATTAAATAAAAAAAACAAGTTTTTTCAACTGAAAGTAAGGAGCAACATTGGTACTTAAAATGAACAGAAATTATTACGCATATGAGGGTGTTCGCCCCCTCGTCAATACATTGCTCTTTACGCTAAAGTTCGAATTTTGTCCCAATTCTTTAAGAATGGCTCCTGAACCATAAAGGCCGTTTAATTAGAATAATAAGCTCTTTTAAAAGTTCTAAAAAAAAAAATTAGAGTAAAGCGCGAGGTATTGACGAGGGGGCGAACCCCCTCATATACGTAATAATTTCTGTTCGTTAAGTTTTAATGTTGCTGTTTACTTTCAGTTGAAAAACTTGTTTCTTTATTTAATATTAATCAAGAAACGGTTGGTAAAAAACAAAAATGTCGGAATTGCTAGAAGGAGAGGTTTAGAGGTCTTTACATCTTCAATTCCACAGTATGCCTATCAAACAGTTCGTGCTAACGAACTGTAAGTAAGGAGCGACCCGGCTCAATAGTAACCGAAACTCTAAACAACGGAATTTTGATACCAATAGATACATCAAAAGAATCAGATTTTAATACTGATTTTAAATATATAAGTTTCATCAAGTTTAGTCCTACCCATCAAAAGTTACGCGCCTGAGAAAATTTGTCTGATTTTTGAAAAAAGGGAGAAACACCCCCTAAAAGTTATAGAACTTTAATGAGAATCACACCATCAGATTCAGCGTATCAGAGAACCCTACTGTAGAGGTTTCAAGC
The DNA here is from genome assembly GCA_029168905.1 of Artemia sp. Kazakhstan ARC1039. NCBI lineage: Eukaryota > Metazoa > Arthropoda > Branchiopoda > Anostraca > Artemiidae > Artemia > Artemia sp. Kazakhstan ARC1039. The sequence goes on along the minus strand of JAQQPU010001470.1, from coordinate 52,572 downwards.
TCCTATCTGCTAAAATGTGGAATTTTGCATTTTTTGCCAGAAGAAAGATCACGGATACGTATTTATTTATTTATTTCTTTCTTTTTCCCAGGGGTGATCGTATTGACCCAGTGGTCCTAGAAAATCGTGGGAGGGCTCATTCGAACGGAAGTTACAAGTTCTAGTGCCATTTTTAAGTGATCAAAAAATGGAGGGCAACTAGGCCCCCTCCTCGCTCATTTTTTTACCAAAGTCATCCGATCAAAATTTTGAGATAGCCATTTTGTTCAGCATGGTAGAAAATATAATAACTATGTCATCAAGGATAACTTCATCAAGGATCCCCCAAAGTCCCCGGGGGGAGGGTCTGAAAGTTATGAACTTTACCCAATGTTTACATATAGTATTGGTTATTGGGGAGTATACAGACGTTTTCAGGGGGAATTTTTTTCTGATAGTGGGGGGGGGGTTGTTGGGTCGGGGGTTATATGGGAGGATCTTTCCATGAATGAAGTTATCATGGGGGAAGGGACATTGCTATGAAGGGGGCACCGGAGCATTATTTAAAAAAACGATCAGAAATTAAATGAAAAAAGTTTTTCAACTGAAAGTAAAGAGCAACATCAAAACTTAAACGAACAGAAATTATTACATATATGATCGGGTTCACCCCCAAGTCAATACCTCGCTCTTTAAGCCAAAATTTCTTTAGCACTTTCATAAGAGCTATTTATTGTAATTAACGGCCTTTGTGATTAAGGGGTCATTTTTAAAGAATTAGAACGAAATTCGAACTTTAGCGTAAAGAGCGAGGTATTGACTAGGGGGCGAACCCCCTCATATACGTATTAAAAATATACGAATATAGAAGTTCGATACGTATGTTAATTCGTAAGTTACGGATATTTATTACTAATAAAAACGTTCGTAAATAAAATTAAACAACTTTCGAGAAAGCCATTTAACCAAATAAAAGTAAAATTAATATGCAAATTTTGTTTTAATTATTGATCTACGGTGAGCCAAAATCAAAACCTGCATTAATTCAAAACCTGCAAGTTTTTTTTGACTGAAAGTAAGGATCGACATTAAAACTTAAAACGAACAGGAAATATTCCGTATATGAAAGGGGCTGTCNAAACTTGATACTACCCTCCATGCAATCTGGCGAAGAGCCCTTGGTTGCCTAAAATCAACTCCCATTGCAACAATGTACTGTGAAGCGGGGATCCAGTCTCTTCACACCAGAAGAAAATATCTCCCTGCAAGATATTTTGCAAAGAAGATTAGACTCAAAAACCAGATTATCTACAAAGGAATGATTAGCCACCACAACCCTGATGTCTGCTATAAACCAACAGAAATTCCCTCTTTCCAGAGATTCCTTTGCCTGTCCCAGACCCTGTCTCTTTCCTACCGTTTACCCCCCCCCCCACCTGATAATTTTCTCTGCAGAGCTTATGGCACTTAAGTTTTCTCTTCAAGCCATATCAAACCAAACAAAGATCAAACATCAGAAGTATATTGTCTGTACTGATTCACTCTCAGATCTAGATTATCTTTCACACTAGCAACTCCAAGCAAGAAATGTTGCCATTGAGATTGAAAATTTAGCTACACAACATGCAAGAAAGGGTATATCAGTTCTATTTATATGGGTTCCAGCACACTGTGGTATAGCAGGAAATGAATTAGCAGACCAGGCTGCAAAACAAGCCTCCTATCTGGGTCTGATCACTCAAACACCTATTACTGGTCTTGACGATAAAATAAAAGTACAAAACAGGGATAAAATCCTTTTTAATAGACAGTGTATAGAAAATTCACAAAAAATACCAGATATTTCGGTCACATATACAGTGACCGTCATCAGTAGTAAAAGTAGTCCAGTAGAAATTATCTACTGGTCTTGAATACCTGTCTTCAATCAGTTCAAAATTTTGGAGGAAGCAAAGGCTTCGCTCCATTTTTTCCATACCCAGCTCCTGGATCTCTATGATTATAAGCAGCCATCAAAAGAAATATACCTCATCTCACATCCTTTCAACTGGTCTCTTTTGTCTTAGATGTGGCCATGCAAAGAAAAAATCAACACTATTCAATTGAAAAATGACCCCATCCCCCAACTGCAACACATGTGGAGTGTATGAAGACATACGTCACATCATCTTCAACTGTAGAAAATATGGAAATGAGAGGAAAAAACTAAGGAGCTGCTGTGAGAAGGCATATAAGGAATTCACAATGTGTTCTGTTCTGGGACATCACATGTCTCCTCCTTGGGCTAGACGACTAAGCACAAACCTTTTAGGTAGATTTGTTAAGACTACTGGTTTAATGCCTAAATATGGAGTAACTTGCCTACAAAACTTACATTCAGATGGGGATGTCGTCTAAAACCTATGAAAATGATAATGGTTTTACTGGTGCAAGCCAACCTGAATCTTTACTGGTAATTTTAGCTCTCGAAGGCCTAAATACAATATCATCATCATCATCAAGTGGTAGATTAATTCTAGTTCTTTCATCTAAATATTCTTCTTTTTAAAGCTGTTCCAGATTCACTAAACCATAAAACAACAATACATTAATGAAAAGTCACTGGAACCACATGGGACAGAATTAGATGTTAGGTACATCAGAAAGGATGAAATAGCCAGAATGGGCGGGGGGAGGAGGCAATAACACAAACATTCCCAGTATACATGCCGTATCTAAAACTAAGTTCTGACAGTAGACAGTGATCTTCGCCAAGTGAAAGGACTCAAACGACGTACTATGTGAATTCCGACTCGAAAGCATGATTGAAAGTGAAATTCTCTGTAATTCTTCTAGGAAATTTCTTAAAAAAAAAAAACTTTGAACACCTATCTACAAAATACAAATAGTAAATTATTGCCATGACACAAACAGGAAGTTCTTATTAATTGTAACCACAGTTTCATCTGTTGGAGTTACTCCACCGTATTCTTTTATCTACAACTTCAAAGCCCATTTCACTCAAAACTTCGGATCTGGCAGTTCCCTGCTCCGTCATAGACGCTACATAACGTTGATTTTCAATGTTATCTTCCAAAAGGTTTCTCATAGCCAGTATGCACCACTGCTGCATAACTAAAATAAGAACAGACATTAGCATTAGCCCTTTATGTCGTTTTCTTTAGCCCTTTTTCTTAGCCCTTTTATGTAGTTTTGTTGAAACAATGGATGATTTGCCCCCAACCACGCATTGCACTCCCGGCCGAGGGCATCGAATCAGGAAATTGGTACCTGCGCAACGCAGACCCATCGGTCAACATGCGAAGTTTTTTTTTCTAAGTTAACTACATTAAAAAAAAACTTCTTTTTTTAATGTAGATGTGTCTTAACAAGATTACAAGAACAAGACGCAAGAACTAAACTAATTAAAGTAAAATAACAAAATAATATAAAAAACATTAAAATACAATTATTTGACTTTAAACTGGGAATTAATGATTATCAGATACAAGTCTTTCCAATGTGAGATAGGAGATGCCATCTTTAATGAAAATACCCCATTTTTCTGTTATGTAATCTTTCCAGCATATTGTCTACGCAACTTAGCCATGAAACATGTTAGAAAGAGGATTATTACAGGGCTTCTTGTGAATTCTGCGGAAGTTTTTTGTCACCGCTGTTTATCAAAAAAGCATTCTTTATTCTGTATGAGAAGAATTAACCAAACTATAAAAATACTAATTAGAACCAAATTGAAGCTTTTCAAAAATGGTAAACAAGATGAAGCCAATAAACTAAGAAAATCAATTAAAAGAGAAATTCGCAAATAGGCACGATCGTACTACAAAAAAAAGGTCGAAGTATTGTTCACTAATAAACCAAAAAACTGGTATTCTGAGGTTAAAAAGCTATGTGGCAGGAGGTTTGAACAGCTTAACTTCAATCTACCCGAGTCCCCTGATATTACTGCCAATAATCTCAATAAATTCCTCGCTTCCATTGTCCAGAGCCTTCCACCACTGTCCGACCAATTACCATCAGGAGCCCTTTCCCCTTCTTTACCCACTATTTCCCCGTCTGAGATAGAAAGAAGAATTCAAAAACTAAGAAAGACAAGCATTTGTCCTTTGGATATCCCCTTTCCTCTTATTAGTGCCTTTGGTGATTTCTTGTCTAAGCCCTTGTCTTTCCTGTTTAACAAAATTACCGAGTCTGGGCAACTTCCTACAATTTGGAAACATGGTTTAATAACCCCTTTGAAAAAGAAAAACGGAAAGCCTGGTTTTGAAGGCGTTTGGCCTATAACTATTACTCCTATTTTCTCGAAACTTTATGAAGGATTACTTGCAGATTGGCTAAAGGAAAAAATCCCACCTCTTACTGACTTGAAACAATTTGGGAACCTAAAATCCACCTCTACTTCCCATTACCTCGATTCTCTTATTGATCACATCGGGAAAACCCTTGAAAAGCCTAATTCCTGGCTAAATTTAATTTTCATTGACCTTCAGAAAGCATTCGACCTTGTTAACCACAATGTTTTAATTGAGAAACTTGTCAACGAGTTCAATATTGATCCCTTACTGGTAAAATTAGTTGCCTCCTTCTTAACAAATAGATCGCAAGTTGTCAAATACCAAAATCATTATTCAAATCCTCTCCCTGTCCACAACGGCATACCCCAAGGTACTCTCCTAGGTCCCCTCCTTTTTTCAGTAATGATCAACAGCCTCGCAAAGGAATTTCCTGACCGATGGAAATTTGTTGATGACCTAACGGTTGTTAAAACTTGCTTCAGAAATTTAATAAGTGACCCTATAAGTATCCTCAATGAAATTGGAGACGAGGCCTTAGACTTAGACATGACAGTAAACGCCTCTAAGTCCATGATAGTGCCCATTTGTTTCCTCAAATCCTCGCCCTATTTTCTTAATCCTATCCCTCCTGAAATTTCTGTGTCCTCATTTAAACTACTTGGCGTCACAATTTCTTCAAATTTAAAGTGGGATATCCACGTTAAAGACATCATCCATAGAGCTAATGTGTCTATCGCCCTCCTTAAGCTCCTAAATAAATTCAGCGTCCCCCCTTCCCACTCCTTACGAATTTACACGTCTTTTGTCCGTCCACATCTAGAATATGCTTGTCCAGTTTGGCACCCTGGTATCTCTCGCGAAGAATCGGAAAAAATCGAATCAATTCAAAAAAGGGCCTTGCGAATAATTTTCAAAGAAGGCAAGGTGCCATACTCTCTGCTCCTAAAAAAAAGCTAGTCTGAAAACCCTGGAGTAATGGAGGGTTTCGTTGTGCGTCCGTTTTGCAAAAAATGCCATAACAAACCCTCGGACGGCAAGTATTTTCCCCAAACGTCACTCCCCATCCAGATTACGGCGGCCTCGAACTGTTTCTGAGCCCATCCCTGCTTTGTCCCCCATTCGCTGCGTTACTTCCAGATACGAAAGAACATTTATCCCCTTCATTACAGAAAAAATAAATAAAATGTCTCAATAGTTTCTCCCCCCCCCCTCTTTTTTGTTTATTAGTTGATGGGGGGGGGGGGACGTTATGGTATTTTCCCCACCCCCCCCCCCTGTTTTTTTTTGACCAGTTTTTATTGTTTTTAACTCTTGCATTGATTTACTGTAGTTGAATTATTGACATTTTCTTAGTATCCCTTTTAATTTTAATGCATTTATGTCTCGCTCTAAGTTTAGTTTGACCGGTTTTTATCTTTTTAATTTTTTAATTGACTTTTTACAGTTTTAATTATTGACTTTTAAATGATTGTTCATTATGGTTTTCTTTACTTACAGTTACAGGAGCAAATAGACAAGGTCCCAGGTAGAAATATGATGTTATTACTGGGAGATTTTAACGCCCAGGTTGGTAGAAATAGGGATAGATGGTATCCCAGCCTAGGTAAATTTGGTGTAGGAAAAGAAAACAGTAATGGATACAGACTTTTGCAATTTTGTAGGTATAACAATCTAGTTATAACCAATACGGTGTTTGGTCATAAAATGGCTCATAAGTTAACATGGTATTCACGTGATGGTAAGACAGCAAACCTTATTGATTATGTTATAGTAAACCGAAGACTGGCAGGATCAATACAAGATACTAGGGTATATAGGAGTGCTGTTATTGATGTTAAAAGCAAAGATCACCATCTAGTAGTGTCAAGGGTTAATTTAAAACTGAAATATCGGAAGGGTAACTACCTACCGGGAAGTTATGATGTTGGTAGACTCCGGGATGAGAATTTGAGAGAAACTCTCCAGGAACAGTTGAATGCTAAACTTGAGAGTTTAAAATTTGATAATATGGAAGATGGTTCGAATAATTTTAGAAAAATAATTTGTGAAGTTGCTGAAGGTGTATTAGGGAAGAAAGCTAAAACTGCAGCTAAGAATATTAGTGAAAAATTTTTAATAATGAATTTATTAGAAAGGAGAAAGGACTTGTACAAGAATTATCTGAGTGATAGATCGTATAAAAACAAAAGAAATGTAAAGAAAGTGGAGAAAGCATTAAAATATGAACTAAGGAGGTGTGAAGTGGAGGCCATGGATAAAATTGCCGAGGATCTGGAAGATGCAGCTAGACGGCATAATAGTAAAATATTGTACTGGCACGTTAACAAATTGAGAGGGAGTAGTCAATCCGGACTTGTCCCAGTTAAAGATAGGAATGGGGTCGCAATTAGCGATAAGGAAAAAACTAAAGAGAGATGGGCCGAACATTTTGAGAACTTGCTTAACCGAGATAGAGTTGCAGGAAAAAATATAGAGGAAAATGAAAAAGTTTGTAATACTTTAGATGTGAAGGAAGATTTGTTTTGCGAGGAGGAATTAGCAACAGTACTAAAAGGATTAAAGAATAATAAGGCTCCAGGTGCTGATAGGGTGGTAAATGAGTTTCTTAAATATGGTGGCTCTGAGGTTAGAAATAAGTTATTGAAGATTATGAATATGATTTTTGAAAAAGGGAAGTACCTAACGATTTTAGGAAAACCTTAATTAAGCCACTTTATAAGAAAGGTGATAAAAGTGAGTGTGGTAATTATCGAGGCATTAGTCTGGTCTCTGTAGATAGTAAATTACTTAGTAATATGATACTTTTTAGACTGAGAGATGCGGTAGACAAAGTTTTAAGAGAAGAGCAGTGCGGTTTTAGAAAAGGCAGAGGATGTGTCGACCAAATTTTCACTCTTAGGCTGATAATTGAGAAGAGCCTGAGTTTTCAAACACCTTTGGTCCTCAGTTTTATAGATTACGAGTAAGCGTTCGATTCTGTTGATAGAAGAGCTTTAGTAAAGGTTTTATCCTTGTATGGTATACCAGACAAATACATTAAAGTGATTAGTGCTATGTACGAGAATAACACTGCTGCGGTTAAGGTAGGAAATGAGGTTAGCAGCTGGTTTTGTATTAAATCAGGAGTTAAGCAGGGCTGTGTTCTATCCCCCTTTATATGGATTATTTTGATGAACTTTGTTTTAAGGAGCACAGGAAAGGCAATGGGAGACCACGGAATCAAATGGGGAGGAAAAAGTCTCCTGGACTTGGATTATGCTGATGATTTAAGCATCCTAGATGAAAGTGTAAGCAAAATGAATAAAGTTTTAGAGGTTTTGCGAGTTCAGGGTGCTAGAATTGGTTTGAAAATTAATGTTAGGAAGACTAAGTCACTAAGGCTAGGAATAAGTGAAGATGAAAAGGTGACTTTGGGTAATGAAAAGATTGATCAGGTGGGCAGCTTCACTTACCTTGGTAGTATTATTAGTAAAGATGGTGGGAGCAGTGAAGATGTTAAAAATAGAATAGCCAAGGCTCAGAGTGTTTTTTCACAGTTAAAAAAAGTCTGGAAGAATAGGAAGATAACTCTGCAAACCAAGATTAGAATATTAGAAGCTACAGTGATGACAGTGGTCAAATATGGCTCTGAAGCATGGACGCTCCGAAGAGTGGATGAAGATTTGCTAGATGTTTTCCAGAGAAATTGCTTAAGGATTGTTCTGGGTACCTGGCTGACTGACCGTATTTCAAACAATAGGCTATACGAAAAATGTGGTTCAATACCGCTCTCTAGGGCTATAATGAAAGAAAGGTTGAGGTGGTTAGGGCACGTTGCACGGATGAAGGATGACAGATTGCCGAAAATTGTTCTTTTCGGCCAACCATCTAGGGCTAAACGGAAAGCAGGTCGTCCCCGTCTGGGGTGAGAGGACGTCATAAAGAAAGATTTAAAGGAAATGGGAACTTCGTGGGCGGGTGTAAAAAGGGAGGCTTTGAATAGATTGGGGTGGAGGAGGATCGTGCGTAGCTGTGTTGGCCTCAGGCGGCTAGGTGCTGCGGTGAGTTGTTAGTAGTAGTAGTAGTAGTTTTCTCTATTTTGTTGTTGTTCTTTGCATTTTTAGTGTAACCATTTATATTGTCGACTCCAAAGTCCGAATTCGGCCCTTTGTGGGCTTGTGATAGCGATTTTTTTGAAATAAAATATCTTATCTTATCTCCTAAGAAGTTTTGGACCAATGAGGATACAATAAATTTATCAATCATTTATTTTAAACAAAATATGAAGAATTGTTAACCAAGTCTTTCCAATGTGAGATAAGAGAAATCATCTTTAAAGAAAATACCCCATTTTTCTGTGATGTAATCTTTCCAGCATATTGTTCAAGCAACTTAGCCATGAAACATTTTAGAAAGAGGATCATTACAGAGCTTCTTGTGGATTCTGCGGAAGTTTTCTGTCACCGCTGTTTTTCAAAGAAGCACTCTTTATTCAGTATGAGAAGGACCCCGTTGGCTTGTGGCTAAGAAGTTTTAGACCAATGAGGATACAATAAATTTATCAATCATTTATTTTAAACAAAATATAAAGAATTGCTAACCAAAAAATATCCCTTAATAGAGACGCGGGAGAAACTTATTTGAGCCCTATTTATGATCAAATAATAAATTACGATTTTTCTCTATAATCAAATAATTAATTACGATTTTTCTCTTCTACATTTTAATAATTTGCAACCTACCAAAATGTTATATGATACCAGACCTGGTAAGCTATTCGCTTTTAAAAAACATTAAATAAAATGAATTCAGATTTAATTTCTTAAATTGCCATTCATTGTCTGATTATTTTTTTCTTATTCAGTCACCCTTTCACCGTTGCTTGGAAAGACAATTTTTAGATGGCACTTGTCAGAATGGGCAGTGCCACAAAAGAAATGACTTTACTTATTTGTTAGCAGTAGTAGAATACATGAGACTAACCTTACCATACCAGAGCCTGAAATCCCATCCTCTGACACAGAATGAAAATTCCATCAGCTGTTGTATGGGCAGCAACTAATCAATCGTTTAAGATCTTACACATTTTTTTTTTTTTTTTTACTCACCTAAGGATTACAAATGGACCTCTCTGATTGGCTGATTTTAGCCAAATCTTAAGCTAGTCCACTTTAAACTCTGCGTTTATAATGTAGTCCCTAATAACAATTATTTGGGATTACATTTATAATAAATACAAAGAAAAATGAAAACTGAAAAGTGTACATTTTTTAGTTTAGTTTTTCATAGCAACCAATTCTTCAGTATCCGTATCTCAATTTACTTAAACCCTATTCACATGTCACTGAGTTAGTTATGTAAAAGATTTAGGTAATTATATAAGCACTTTAGCAACAAGAAACTATTTACAGAGCCTTACAGTCTTGGAAGCCACATCGCCCTGTCTACACGGTAGCATAATCATAAAAACGCGTATGTATAGTCGAAACAAAATGAGAGATATTATAAACCATTAGATAAAAGTTTCCTTTGCAAAGTTTGTTTATTTAAGGTCCATTAATTTATGCGCAGAACTGCATACATTTGCTCCATCTGTTAATGGGAGTGTTTTTCTGGGGAAGGGGAGCGAAGAAAAAGAACTCGTAATAGTTGTTACTATTACTTGTTACTTGTTGTTACTTGTTACTATAGTTGTTACTATGTTGGTGTTGTATGTGTTGTTACTATAGTATACTTGTTACTAGCTGTTACTATAGTTGTTTACTATTACTGTGACGAATTACTATTAGTAAGAACAAGAACTTGTAGAAAATAGTGCATGTTTGATCCCAATTCGCTGACCTTAGTTTGAGTTCCTTGCCATCAACACAGATGGTGAAAAAATGAAGCCCCTAGCCACCTTTCTTTTCAAAGAATACATAAAAACTCAGGAGTGGAATTTAGATGCTGAAGGGCTTACAATTACTTTCTTAATACAGAGACGTTTTGGTGTAACATTAACATTACATCCATATTCTTTATGCACAAGTGTGATAGTGGTAGGAGTCTCCTCTCAGAACAACATTTTCCTAACCTCCTTGAAAAATATACAAATTATAACCTGAAACTGAGTTTTTGGCATTTCAATGGATATACTTTTAGGGATGATTCTTATTTATCGAAGCATCGTTATGTTAAAGCTAAATTCTAGTGTAAAGTAAGGAGGACTGAAGAGGCGGGTGATAATCTTATATTTGGGATAATTTAAACCCAAAATTCACAACCAAAAATATCGAACAAACGTTCTCTAAAAAAAGGAAGAAGCACATCAAAACTAAACTTCCTAAAAAATTTTAAAATTGATTTACATAAACAAAGTACCTGACACTCCAGGGAACCCCCCTCCCTTTTTCATGTTACTCTAAACATACCTAAAACATGTATATTTAGAAGAACCAAATATATATTTAACACCAACTAGCACAATTATACGTTATTCAAGCACAAGTAAAAATCAGAGGGGGAGGTGACCTAGAGGAACATAAGATAAGGCTTAAACTGTACAATCAATTATAATTATATTAGTCGAACCAGCACATACATCAGCTATATTTATGCCCCCAGATAAATTCTTTTAGATTTTGCAAATTTCTTTTTTGTTTTCATCGCGGAAATAAATAAGTAAGTATGACGGCACTAGACCCTTAAGGTCCAAAACGGCGGTGCTGATTTCCATTTCGTGGCCCTTCAGCCAGGAAGTGCAATGGGGGGCTGGGGGCCAACCATCCTGTGCTCTCGCACACCCTTCCTGCTTACCATTCCCAGATTTCTCCAAGTACCCATTTAGAGCTGGGTCGACTCTGGCCGAGCTTACAGAGTCATACCACTGACCCTCGTCCCGAACCAAATAACTGGCCACGTCAGGGATCGAACCCGTGCCCCTTGGACAAAGAATTCTCAACCCAGCGCACGTCCACTTAGCCAGGATGGTTTCAATCATTCATCTCGGAAAAGAGCCGAGAAAAATTATTGTGAGTAATTTAGGTGCTCCAATATAATTCTGAAGTAAGCAGTATAAAGTATAGCAAACTCTAAAGTAGAGTTTATGCGTCTTGAGTCATCATTCTTTACTAAAAGCCGTTAAGAGGCACAGCAAAAAAGGGTTTCCCAAGATAACAGCCCGACAACATATTGTGGATTTGATGCCTGCCAAAAAAAGATTGTAGTTTTTAGAACGAAGTCTCTTTTCCTATAATATACATTTTTTGCATGAAATAGCTCCTTCTGGTAGGAAAGAGGGGTGAATTCTTAAAGACGAATTTATTATCGCCTCTTTCCTGCTTGAAGGCTTGGGAATTAAAGAAAGAAACAACAAATATAAAAACATAAAAATTATAAATTTGAGTAAAACGAAACTTACAAGGGTTCCTCGCATCGATACAGCAACACTCCATAATTGTTTCAATTCCGCTCATTTCACGAATCTAAAATAGGCCAAAATTGCACTTATGTCTTACTTATTCTGTAACTAAGGTAAAATATAGGAATTATAAAAATCAATTAACGAAAAACTTAATTAATATCAGCGATTTAGTAGATCAGGAAAGTTTGTAATGAATTTATTACTAAAATATTAATTAAAAAACTACCAAAAATAGAGAATTTAAACACACTTTTTCATTGTATCGTGTTTGGGTAGAGCTATTAATCTTGCACCTTTTTCCCTTTACTAACTGACACTTAACCAAAGCATGAGCTATCTTGAGAAGGAGACATCTTTTGAGAAGGAGATATTCTGTGCACAAATCATTATGTAATGATTTTTTGAATATAATGATTCCAACTTAAAACTTGACAATAAATAAAATGCTTTCACAAATTGACAAAAACAAATTTAGGGAATCAAAACTTATACTTTCGCAAATCTACAAATATTTAACGCAAAAATGTGTTTGTAACAGTGGCGATAGCTGAACAAAACTTAAGTTCTGCCTAAAGCGCATGTGTTTTGAATTTGATTGCATACTAAATACGTTTTAACTTTAGAGAACATAGAAAAAGAAAAGTACTAACAGCGTTACTTCGTAGCATACTTTTCCATGAATTAATTAATTTTATTAATTATTAATTTTATTAATTAATTTAATTTTAAAGGGAGAGACACAACATATATTGTGATTAAAATAATATGAAAATCTCTTTTTGCATCGGTTCTATGTTTTTAGGAAAGCAATATTTTGCAAAATCCTATAAATATAGAGGAACATCAAACCCCGGTCGTAAAAATTGTTGATAACAATTTTTATTATCTCTCAGAAAAAAAATATTGTAAATTTGTGTTTTTGGTCACTGACAATTCGTGAAAATATACCAATGGGAGGGGGGATACTAAAACATATCTTAAATACCTCTGAAGCCGTATTTCTAACTTCAAAACCAATATATATAAAAAAAAAACTAGGTTTCAAGTATTTAATAAAGTACGGAATTCCCTTTTTTTTCAATACAGATGTCTTTCTTATTTATTTAAAATCCATCAGTATTTTTCTACTTGCTAGAAATGCAATTGTTGGAAAAAGTTACTACAATTTTTGCCTGTTAGGACGGCAGACCAAAGTTCTTACAGAAGACGCTAGTAGTGCAAACTAAAAACGACGAAACAACGTTACGAACGTTACAAGCCGAATTCCAGCCCGCGTATCTAATTAAAAACAAGATTTATGGAGCAATCCCAAAATACAAAAAAAACGACTTCTTATTGAATACACAATGAAGAAAGCATGTCAATAATATATATGTTTAGGTATAAGTTTAGCTATATATGTTATATGTTTATATGTTAACATGTTATATGTTAACATATATAGGTATATATGTTATATAGGTATATATGTTATATTGTTAGGTATATATTGTAGGTTAATTTAGGTACAAGTGGTTAAAAATAAATTTTGTTACTCCTGGTTTTTATTTGCTTCAGTTCCTGCTTGCTTCAGTTGTTTTACAATATAAACTGATCTAATTTGCTCGGTTGCATTAAGGTAGTGTTAACAAAAGCATTGATTCCTAAAGGCGAATCTCTTTGCTTTATGGTAGCAAATAAAAACAGAATTTATAGAAACAGAATATTTTGTACTGGGATTTTTTAAATTTAGAAATGCCAATTTTCATAAAAAAGTAAGTCTTCTTTGAAACTCGAAAAACACCTAGATGATAAGAGAACCGAGCTTCTCTTGGTGAAAAGAGAGAGAATTTTTTTTTTTTTTATTTCCTTTGTAAAATAACTTTAATTTCATTTTATTTTGTTCGATATAGAAAGTAAATCCGCTAGGGTATTAGAGGTCTGGGTATTTGTGTCGTCATTCATATGGAAAATAATTTCTAAAATGAAGGCCCTAAATAAATTTTTGCAAAATTCTGACATATCTAGATCGTTTTTTCGCAGCGAAAATGACCAATTATCTTATTACGCAAAATCTTACTAGAGGCAAAGCTAGAGCGTTGCCTATAGCAAAGAGCCATAAGGCTTCAATGCTACACTCTTATTTGTAATACGATTTGTGAATCAGAATTACTAAGACTCTGACCAAGATCAATCCCCACTTTCGACATATACACTAAACGCATTGAACCGTTTAGGATTAAATATTCCTGTGTTGATTCTGAGTTAAAAAAAAATCACGATATCTCTATGAGTGAAACTATGGGAGGGATGGGAAAAATAAGGGAAGGACCTATTTTAGGCCCTTCACTAAAACATATTGACCCTCACCGCTCTAATTTCAAAAGATCGAACATGGCAACCTTACCACTAAAATCCATATATGGAGTCTATGTTCCGTATATCTATAACTCATTCATATATTTCATGTTATTATATCTAATATCATATAGGCCTACCTAACTTATTTATTCACCTATAGGCTATTTGAATAATTTGGACCGTTCTTCATTACGATGCTATTATTTTGATTGAAATAGTTATCATGAAATTTTGATTCAATGCAATGTGGGGCAGGGGTGTAGGCACCAGGGGTTTGGAAGTGGACAAGATTATTTTTTGATTAATTTTACTCTGAGAACGGGTATTCGACTTTTAATTTACGATCCATTTAATACGGCCCTTATTTCTACAGATAACTCTTCCACATTGGTGGGTATGAGGAAAATACTTTGAGACATCATGCTTTCCCAAAACTAACCTAACGCGTGTACTCTGATATAATTCTTTTTTGAATTTTGAATGACTTTTTACAATACAAAGTCCAAAGCCTACAAAATGTAGCATAGATGATACTTATAAAAATTCCCCCTCAATATTGATCGAACCCTCTGCTTTTCAACTGCTTTCTGCTTTAAAATTTTTAAAAGTTTCCCCTTGATTGAAGATTTTATTGCGGTATGAACGCCTAACACATACTGATTACCGATAAAATTACTGATATCTGAAAAATTGATACTGAATTTCAGTATCAGTGTCATTTTATCAGGGAACTTCAGAGTATTTTAAAATGCTCTGCATAAATTGAAAAATTGAATTGCCATTCAGTATTGTATTTTTATTCAGTTATCCTTTCACTGTTACTTTGAGAGGGTCTTCATTTTTAGTTTTTGTGTTTGTTTTAAGGTTTTTTTATATTATCATTGGATTATTATCAGTAATTTTTCAGTATCATGTATCAATTTTTGAAATTCAGTGTCAGTATCAGTGTCATTATCAAAATCATTACTGATTTCAGTATTAGTATCATGCACGTACAAAGGAAAATACTTACAGATAGACTTCAAATTTTAGGGGCGTTAAATAAAACACACCATCCACCCCTCCCCCCATCTTACCCAAGCAAAACACGGCTGGATTATACAAAAACATCGAAACTTGATTAAATTCTTGAAATTCCAGGAGGGTGGACCTGGGTAGGCAAACATTTCCAAAAACAACTTTGAAACAATTTTAAAAAGACCAACCTCGTTTTGATTTGAAACATTTCTCCATGTTAGATTGGCAACTAGTCGAATCAAATCTCTTTTGAAACAAAATGTGGGCTCTTCTTGGAACTGGTTTCCATTATTTGGTGCTAATACAGCCAAATCTTCAACTGGGGCAAATCCTTCTTCTCTTGTTTTTCCAAGCTGATGGAAACATTTCAAAAGATCTGGAAATATCCTAATTACTAAGAAGGAACTAGGATAATTTTACTGAAGATAATAAACTTCATTTCTAAAGACACGCTTTACACATAAAAATAGTGTGTAATTTCTGCTGAGATTTGAATAATACTGTTGATATTACGCAATTCCAAAAATATTCCTAATCTAGCATTAAAAAAAGCTTAGGATTAAAAGGGTTATAATACTGTTGATATTATGCAATTCCAAAAATATTCCTAATCTAGCATTAAAAAGAGCTAGCATTAAAAAGGTTAGGCCATCACGCTTGTTGGTATACCATTTTCTGAAAAAAAAGAAAAGAAAAAAGGTTTCAGTTAGGGTTCCTATTGTGAAATCCTTCCACAATGGGGAGCAATATCAATGTGCAGCTTGAACTTAACTCGTTTTTTTGTACTTTGTCATCGTACAACTAAAACTTAAACTAAAATTTATATCATATTTATACAAAACAGGAGCTTATATCACTTGTGCACTAAGTATGAATTTAGCACAAAGTCATCCCAGCTGAACTGGCAATTTAAAATTTTAATGTCATACCAAACATGAGGGGTAATAGGAAGTCCCGTCGGAAAAAAGGGACCGATGGTGGACTTACACCTGGACTATGGGCACCCATAAGCTGAATTTTATGGGGGGGGGCTTACCTGATCTAATCCGCAATTCCAATGCTGTGTACTAGAAATCTCAAAACAAAAATATAAAAATACAAGGCAGTGTCATTCAGCCAGGGAGGGGCTGGAGCCCCCCTCTATCTCCCCCCATATGGGCGCCCATGACCTCTATTACAATTAACCCCTGAGAAGAGCACTATTGCTTTCAATTTCCGATCAAACATTTCGTATTCTCGTTAAGTTCCCTCTGCTTTGTATATATTGGTCGGGGAACAAACTAAGCACATTCAGCTTTGGAAGTTGGGAATCGTCATTTGGAAAGAGAGGAGGCGTGGTAAAGGGCACCTTTAACAAAACACCTAAAGAATATGTCGATCACGGAAAGTCAAAAATCTTAGAATAATTATGAGAATTCGCGATCTCTGGAAATATATTTGTTGGGCCCAAGGACTCCCTCTCCTTCGTATATGTGAAAACTTCTTTTCTTTGGTCATGCCGTTCAGATCAGCCCATTTCATAGAATTGGAATATTGAGCGAGGAAAAAAAACGACGGATCTCCTCCTCTAAGAATGAAGTTATAATGACCAGAATGGCCTTTTCTAGTTATTGCTCACCACCCTGCAAAAATACTCTAACCCACCTCCCCTTAAAGGTTAGACCTGTGCACAATTATTCGGTAATGATTAATCTTGCAATTATGCGTATAGGATTATGGAAATAAGTAAATACAACACTGAAGGGATTTATTTCTTTGTGGAACAAGATTGATTGAACTATAGGCTAATACGACACAAAAGAAAAATGAATTATAAAATTAAACTTACAAACTGTTGAAATAAGCAAAGACTTGTCCTCCTGCAACACAAGCACGTAGCTGTCTGAACCAGAGGAGGATGCGAGGATTTCTAACATCTTGGTAAACTCCAAGGGCTCTACATCTTCATTGCTTCTCAATACATGCAGCATAGAGTCTGATTTCGATTTGAAGACTTCCGCAGCGTATTGTATGAATGCTGTGGATACGTTAGTTTTATTTTCGGGAGTAGAGGCAAGTGCGTGGTAGACAGTTTCTAAAAGAAAAAGTCGAGAGGGATGTGGCAGTTCAGGGTAGATGGCAGAAAGCTCTTTGCGTGGTAAAATACAAACTTCGATGACATATTGACTAGAATACGAAATTGATAAATTATTACATGTACTATAGGTAATAAACAATAGAATCGTCGTTTTTTTTTCTTTGAAAAAAGCAAGAGCCACTCGAAAGATTCTAACTCACTTGTCCTAGTGAGTTGTAAGTATCTGCAATCATGTATTCACAACTAGTTGTGCAGATATCTATACTCCTATAATGAGCCACTCGAAAGATTCTAAGGACAAAAAGGAGGCCGTTATTATCCATCTAGTGGGTATGTAGCATTATTTTCAAAAATATCTGGAAGTACTAGATGTAGAGTCTCTGAAGAAATTTGTTTTTCAGAATATGGTAATATAGGATGGATGGAAGGTCTAAGTTGTATGTAAAAAAAAAAAAA
>JAQQPU010001470.1:0-32872 GCA_029168905.1 Artemia sp. Kazakhstan ARC1039 | reverse complement strand
TCATGTATTCACAACTAGTTGTGCAGATATCTATACTCCTATAATGAATGATCTTACATAAGAGTAGGCCATGATTTACGCATAGGTCCAGTAGGCCCAGGCCTAGGGGTGCAAAAAAGAACCCTGAGCAATTTTTTTTTTCTTAACAAAAACTGGACTGATGTGATTTAGCACCAAAGTGCCAGGTGCACTTTGCTGCTGAGCTGCCTATCCAAAGAAAAGTGGTTTTAAACAACACAGGAATTCCATAGCCAGTTATAAGCTGTCGGATGTCTCCCAAGAATGGCAGCTGAGGAGCTCAGTACCACCTCTCTTTTGCATTACTTTTGGCTCATCACTTATAAGTTGCCTTCTGTTCATGGCTTCCACTTTCCCCAAATTTTCAGAGGTTTCCCTGTAAACCTCTGTGTCTCCCCCCAAAAAATTGCTTGGTTATAGGGGCTCCAAAGATTTAAATCTGGCCCTGCTCACGAGCAATACTATTCAAACTTTAGAAAATATAACATGTTATTACACTGTTTCAAGAATGACAGAGCTTTATCCTTCCAATTTTCTTAATCCACTTTCCTGTACCTTATCCGATTTCCAATTACCTTAATCTGATAATCCATTTTCCTGCTCAAATCTCTTGAAAGACAATTGGTAGATAGAATACCTTTAAGTAATAACTGGCTATGCAAATAGAAACATACAAATAAAATTTTAGTATAAACTGTAAAAGTTTGGAGGGGCAGAGTCCCCAATTTATAAGATAATATATGTTCCTTCCAATACTTAATGCTACTCTCTACTTTCATATGAAACGAATTGCGTTTGAAAATTCAATTTTGATAAAATATTGAATTTAAGCATAAAGAACATGAACTTCTGATGATAACAATAACCATCGCAGCATGTCATACAAATACCTATAACTGTCATTAGACATTTCGTTTGGAAATTATTTAAGAAGTTTTCCTAAACCCTTTAAAGTACTTGCATTTTAGAGCCATACGATGACTTCTTTCATGAGCTTGGCTTCCAACAGGCCTATTCTATTATTAATTTGCAGACTCATCTTCCTATCAAACTAATTTTTTCAAATAGGAAAAAACGCCCTATACCTAGGCTATTCAACTTTTTGAGTCTTTACTTAATCCACCATCTTTACATAAAATGCTATCCAAGTAATTGAAGCTACCTACTTGATTAACTAACCTAACTTAACAAGTAAATTTCTGAGTGTGGTATTAGTAGATGCTACCAACAATTTTGTTTTCATCCAAATTTAAATGGTAATATTTCTTGCTTTGACATTTGTATTTATTGTTTAATAGGGGGTTTCCCCTCTCCCCTCATTTATTTGTATGAGTTGGAAAGGACAAAAATTTGATTAAATCCTGATTCCACTACAACAACTACTAATCAAACATCCTGCCTTTTACCGCAGCAATTTTATTTTTGAATACAGCATTAATCACTTTTGTACATATCTGATAGATTATATAAGGATTCCACCTTCACTTCACTAAGGCTTTTCTATCAATTAAAGCAATCCCTGTTTGTAATCTATAAAAACATAGACTGATCATGGAGCCACGTCTCAACTAATAATCCAAGAGTGATAATTTGGTCATTGTATCCTCTCCTTACCCTAAAACCAACATGTTCTTCTCTTAAAACTTTACATACACCACCTAAGGATGCTATAAATAACGTAATATGGTACCAGTTTGCATACTCAAATTTCAACAGCAACCAAAGTGTGACAATTGCTAAAAAAAATTGTTTATTATCAGAACAACCTAAAATTTGGACAAATGCTTACCTAAACTCAGCACCATCTTGTGCAGATTTCGTTAATTTTTCTAAAATGGTTTTTGCATATTCAGAACAAAGGACCTCATCAAGCAAATGTTCATTCTGTAGCAATATATTCAGTAGCAGCATTGAAAAGGAGTTCCAAATTTTCATAGCATCTACTGTAAAGCAGAGGTGCATAATTTTTTTCTTTATCAAATTCCAGATTGTCAGAGAATTGCTAGGATTGTTCACAGTTAAATTTCCAAAACACTGAATAGCTACTGCAGTCATCAACAATGCTTTTTCTGATTGGTGTTGAAGTGAAATTGCTTCACATATGATGGTTTCCATTTTTTCTAACAATTTGGAATTTTCTCCAATAAATGTCTGGACCTTAACACCACGACTGCATGCATTTCTCAAAGCTCGAAGCAAATCAGTCACATTGTCAAAGTCTTGGGTATCATGGCAAATAATATCATCAATTGTTTTTGAAACATCGTCCAAATCTTTCATCATTAATCTAAAATATAAAAGCCAATCTTTGTGAAAGAAAAAGAACTAAGGGTATAAAAAAAAGAAACTGGCAAATGAAATATGATATCCCTGAGTATCCAGGTGAGTGTCCTGAGTATGAGTGTCCAGGCATGTATAAAGAAGCATCCCTCTTCTAGCCAGCAGGTCTAATAAGGAGAATCTGATAAAAAAAAAAGCACTAAAATTCTTTGCAATAGGACAATCATAAGTTGCTTAATAGGACAGCCTAATTGCAACCATAAGAAACAAGAATTTGAAGCAAAAAAAAACAGAATTTTTTTTTCCATGAAGCAAAAAGGGGACTGTTTTTTTTACTCCAAGCGCTGTTTCCCAAAGAAGAAGAAGAAAGACAACAATTATTTATATCAGATGTGTCTCCTGTTTTATGAACTGGTTTTACATATACAATTTTTCATCTATTAGCAAATATACCTGAACAAATACATTAATCAGAAATATACACATGCAATACCATGGTGGCTTAAATTTACACGTGCAATACCCTTCATCAAATTACCTGATAATTCAACATATCCCAACTATTTGCCATTTTTGGTGCTGCAAACAGCACCTCGGGATGCAATGACTTTTCCTTCATCAGCCATCAGCTTTTCCCAGAAGAATCTGAATTTTGAAAGATATTTCATAATAAAACTCTTTCACTTTATCTACAGAACATCACCAGCAAATTCTTATAAATTTTAAAACCCATTCCAAATAATTCTGTGGGATGCTTTGTTCTAATTTTGAATAAATAATTCATTAGTTGATTTCAAGATTTATTTATTTATCCAAGGTTTTTTCTGAGTAAACTTCTTTCCTCTTGGATTTCAGTGCAGACAAAAAATCAAGTGCCCACAGCAATTCCAAAACGATATCCTTTTTGTACTCATATTTTTTAACAGCTAATTTAAAAACATATATTCATTTTTTAAGGATATCAAATTATAAAAAATATTTTCATGATCAACAGTTACAATATTTTGAAAATCTGTCTGAAATAGAAGAGAATCTTTCTTGATGAAGGAATTTCACAAATATCAATATACATTATTAAATATTACTTCCACATCCAGAGAAGACATAACCTGCTGCCAAAAGCCTAGCAAACAGAAATAAAAATAAGACAAATAAGAACTACTAAGAAAAGTAAAGGAAAAAATCTTCATTCCCAGTCATTTTCTTTCAAAATAAATTCTGCAAGATCTCTTTGGGATATATATAAATAAAAATTTCAACTGAAAGTAAGAAGCAACATTAAAACTCAAAACGAACAGAAATCATTCTGTATATGAAGGGGTTCCCTAAATATATTGCTATTCAGGCTAAAGTTTTTAGCACTTTTAAAAAGCTTCCTATTCTTTTTGAACAGGAGTGTTCAATTTCGGGAGTCATTCTTAAAAATTTGGACAAACAGTCAAACTTTAGCGTAAAGAGCGAGGTAATGAGGAGGGGGAAAAACCCTTCATATATGATATAACTTCTGTTCGTTTTGAGCTTTAATGTTGCTCCTTACTTTCAGTTGAAAAAACTAGTTTTTTTTTTAATTTAATTTCTGATCGTTTTTTAAATAATGCTGATGACTCTGGCTCACCCTCCATGAAATATTTTCTCTCTTTACAGAAAACTTCTCCATAGAAAGCTCCTTCCATATAGCATACACCCTCTCCTGTAAAATTCCCTCTGAACAATTCCATCCTTGCTGAAATCCCCATCCCCTCCAAAAAAGAATTCTTGCAGATGATTCAGCCTGAAAAACTCTCCTTTGCACACTTTTGTTTGAAAAAAACTTTAATCTTTAATAATTTCTCCAATCACTCCAGAAATCCCCCCTTCCATTCAAATTCTCGGAAATCCAAACCCCTCAAAATTTCCCCAGAACATCTCCACATGCAAAATTGAGTGGACAAAGAGAAAGTGAAACAAAGAAAAAGAATTTTGTATAGAAATTCTGTTAAATACTCCCAGTGTAAAATTTCCTCTGGAGAGCTCATCTCCAGAAATATCCCTCCCCTGTGGAAACCCACCCCAAGCAAAAAATATCCCCCAAAAAAATGCCTATATATTTTCCAATAACAAATGCAATATGCAAACAAAGGGCGAATTTCATAGCCTACAGCCCTTCCCCCATGTGTGGGTCATGTTACCCCTAAGGGATAGTTATTGAATCTTTCAGCTATGCTTAACAAAATGGCTATCTCAAAATTTTGATCTGATGACTTTGAGGAAAGAAGGTGGGGTGTTAGTTAACCTCCAATCTTTTTGGTCACTTAAAAAGGGAACTAGAATTTTCAATTTCCAACCAAATGAGCCCTCTCCCAATCTTCTACAATCACTGGTTCAATATGATCACCCTTGGAACAAAAAAAAAACACACAAAAAAAACAAATAAACACACATCTGTGATCTTTCTTCTGGTAAAAAATGCAAAATTCCACACTTTCCTTCATAGGAGCCTGAAACATAGGAGCCTGGGTTCTCTGGTATGCTGTATCTGATAGAGGGGTTTTCATTAAGATCATTTGATGTTTTGTTGGTGTTACCACCCTTTTTCAAAAATTAGGCAAATTTTCTCAGGCTTGGAACTTTTGATGGGTACCATTAAATTTGATGAATTTTACATATTGTGAATAACCATCATAATTTTGATTCTTTGGATGTATCTGTTGTTATCAAGAGTATGTTTCTCAAAGTTACAGTTACTATTGAGCTGCATCACTCTTTACTTACAGTTCATTACCACAAACTCTTTAATAACTTTTCTTTGTTATTGCTTGAAGAAAAATGTCCTATTGAAAATTTAGGGAAGGGACAGGCATCTTTACTTTTTAACAGCTCGGTACACCCTCCCCCCCCCAATAAGGTGGAAGACTGCATGCATGTGGTTCCAGGATTGGGACAGCTGGGCTGCTACATACTATGTAAATTATTAATTCAGAATAAGCAACTCCATAGGCTCAGCAATGTAAGATGGCCAAACTTTTGGTTAATTAACCAGTTCTTTAAAGAACAGCTTTGTCTAGCTCTCAACCTTGATGCATTTTATAATGTTATTAAAAATATAATTTGTATCAATTTTATTTGGTTATAACAGGCTAATAAAACTAAGAAAGAGCAGAATTCCTTACTTTCTTTCTTTGGCTCAGAGCCCACATTAAAAAAGCAACAGAAAGGGGAATAACAAGAAGGTATTAAAAGGGGATTTGATTTCTATCTATGTCTTCTTTTAGTAACACAGTAATAGAAAGTGAAGACAATCTCAACAGTGAATAAATGAAAAAACAGGTTTTTTTTAACTGAAAGTAAGGAGCAACATTAAAACTCAAAATGAACAGAAATTATTCCATACATGAATGGGTTTCCCCCCTCCTCAATACCTTGCTCTTTATGCTAAAATTTTAAGCATGCTTCCTATTCTAATTTAACAGCCCTTGTGTTTCAGGAGCTGTTCTTAAGAAATTGGGACAAACAGTCAAACTTTAGCATAAAGAGCAAGGTATTAGGGAGAGGGGAAACTGCTTCATATACAGACTAATTTCTGTTTGCTTTGAGCTTTAATGTTGATTCTTACTTTCAGTTAAAAAAAAAATAAAATTCCCTCTGACAGTTTCATTCTCCTTGAACCCCCCCCCCCCATAAAAAAATGTTTGTGGACAGTTAAGCCTGAAAAATTCCCCTTAGCATACTTTCATTTGAAAAAGATTTTAATTTCTAACTATGTTCTTGGTCACTCTGGTTCCATCCCCTCCTTCCATTGAAATTTTTCTCAGAAATCCAAACATGCTGAAAATCGCCCCAGATAATTCCCCCAGAACATCTCCACATGCAAAATTGAGTTGGCAAAGAGAAAGTAAGACAAATTAAAAGAATTTTGTATAAGAATTCTGTCAAATCCCCCCAGTGCAAAATTTCCCTGGAAAGTAACCCCTCCCCCATCCAAAAAAGTTTCCCCCAATGGAAAATTCTCCCTAAAGAAACCCACCCCATGTACAAAATGCCCCACACCCCTGAAAAATGTCTGTATAATTCCCAATAACAATTACTATTTGTAGACAATGGGCAAATTTCATAACTTACAGGCATCTCCCCATGGACTGTAGCAGGTTGTGTTACCCTTAAAGACATAGACATTGGGTCTTTCAACTATACTGAATAAAAAGACTGTCTCAAAATTTTGATTGGATAACTTTGGAAAAAAGGGGCATTGGAGGGGGACTAGTTGCCCTCCATTCTTTTTAGTCACTTAAAAAGGGCACTCTTATCACACTCAATCCAGTTTTTGCAAAACTTCATGAAGGGTTTAATATGACTGGCTTAAAGTGAGAATTAGTCCATACATTGACATCCAGTTTGCTAACTGAGCCAAACCTCCATTGCCCACTACCCTGTGCAATTGGTACATACTGTCCTAAGTAACCTAGAAAAGCCAAATGTTTTGCTAAACCTGGTTTTAGTTGATTTCCAAAAAGCATTTGACTTGGTTGAACACAACATCCTAATTGGTTTATTAAAGGATAATTTTGGACTTGACCATCATTTACTAAATACTTTTATATTGTTCCTTTCAAATAGATCACATTCTTTAACCCCCTCACTATTTACTAAAGAATTCCACAAGGAACCCTATAGAGACCACTCTTATTTCTTGTCATGATTACTGAAATTAGTAAGGAATCCCCCCCCCCAAGATGGAAATATGTGGATCCTTTAAGTATGTCATACAAATATTAAAGTCACCCTCTTGAAATCCTGACTCATGTTTTGGATGAAGCTAAGAATCTGAATATGAGAGTAAATACTACTAAATCAAATATGATGACAATTAACTTCTCAAAATCTTCTTCTGCTTTTCTTGACCCTATCCCACCTGAAATGCTAGTGAAATATGTTAAACTCCTTTATGTCACAATTTCTAATGATCTTAAGTGGGATGTGCATGTTTTAAATATTGGTAATCTAGCAAATGTTTCACTATCAATGTTTAAACTGTTAAACAAATTAAATTGCCCTAAAATACATTAACTGCATGTTTACTTATCCTTTGTCAAGCCATTGTTGGAATGTGCATGTTCAGTCTGGCTTTTGCAACTTTCAAGTGAAATTAGTGACAAAATTGAGTTGGTTCAAAAGCATTTGCTCAGGATCAAAACCCCATACTCCTTCCTCCTTAAAGCTGCATGCATTACTGCCTTAAAGGAAAGGAGAGAGAAAATTTGCTTGCATTTTGCTAAATCAGCCATTCCTAATCCCTCTACTGAGAACATTTTCCTCAATTTTCACAACCCTAACTGCCCTGGTTAGCCTCCTTAGCAATCCCAACTCCTTCTCTGATCCATCCTATTACAAAGAAGTTCCAATAAAGTTTTATATCCTATATTCTGGAGCAGATTAATAATAATTTTTTACTGTGCCCAAGCAAAAATTACCATCTTTGCCTCTCCTCTTAGTTGATAGTGCATTGTCACAACATATTTTTCCCCTTTTTCTCTATTACCATTTTATTTTGCCTGCTTGTGATGGTGAATCTAGTCTTTTGCATAATTCCTTCTTGAATTATCAAGATTTCTGATTCTTCCTTTATCTTTAATAATTTTGACTATTTGATTTCAACTGTTTTGACTTTAATGTGTTTTGACTCAGAATTTGGCTTCTTTTCTTTCTTTATTTTTCAAGCCTAAGATAGTCTTGCACATTATTGATTTTAATGTGCTTGGTTAGGATGCAAATTTTGCTTCTCTTTTCACCTGTGACAGTTTTATCATAGAGCATAACCAGGTGTCACTTTATTCCCCTGTCCTTGTTGTTTTTACCATTATTTGTACCATATAAAATTTATTTTATTTTTAGCTCTTGGCCTTAGATTTTTTTATGTTAATGTTATGTAATATTTCATTAATATTTGTTTTATTTTATATTTGAACATGTAGAGAGAATTTGGGCTTGTGAGTCATGCAGGAGCATAGCTCCAGCATTTTTATTGAGGGGGCAAACAAGTTCCACATCCTGAGAGTCAAGGGGCATTGGCTATATAATAGCATTTTTTAATTTATTGGAGGGGGGGGCAACTGCCCCCCTTGCCACCCCCAAACAATGCCACAGGAATCATGTGATAGTCTTTTGAATAATAAATATTATCTTATCTCTAGCTGAGTAAATGGAAGAGACAATTCAGCAACTGTTTTTTAAGCAATCTAGGGTGTACAGTCATTTGATGGACCAACAAATTTGTTTGGGTTCAGGTTTTTTACACAAACTTTCAGGTTTGTTCTACTGATAGCCATAGATTATGAAATGTCTACATTTAGAAATGGTACAAGTATCATTTTGAGTAGTTAGGCTATAAGCAGGCTATTATTTTATTAGTAGTCTAGGGTAGGTATTTATTTAAGAACTAAGTAAGTATTTTAGCCTACAATGTTTTCAAGTAGTTTCTTTCAGATTTATCCTACTGATAGCAATGGGTGGCATTTTGATTATGATATATATACAATTAGATGGTACAAGTATCATTTTAAGTAGTTAGACTATAAGAAGGCTGCTATTTTAATATTAATACTAGGCCTATTTTATTAGGGTTAGTGGCCTAGGCTAAGTCCCAACTCCTGTAAATTAAGGGACGACGCTATTACTAATTCACTATGTACAATTTTATAAATAGAGCAATACACATTTTCGCGAATGTTCACCATTCCATGTAGCATGATTTACCTGAATTGGTAAACCATTCAATGCAAAAAAAAATCTTTTATATCCAGCAATATTGAATTACAAAATATTTTGCGATTTCTTATTGAGGAGCAGCACCCGATGGGGTCGAACAGAAGGACCGAGATTTTAGTTACAATTTTGGATAATGAGAGATCTAATATGGTAATTAAATAAAAAACAAGTTTTTCTCAACTGAAAGTAAGCAGCAACACCAAAACTTAAAACAAACTTAAATTATTACGTATACCAGCACTGACGTACCCGGTGGGACCCCGGGCTCCCCGAATATTTTTTCTGGCGCCCTCATTCCTTGTTTTTTTCTGTTTTCACTCTTTTTTAAATAAATTTGTCAATTTTATCAATTGTTGGCCCCCTTTTCACACTAACCCCCCCCCCCTCCAAGATTTTGCTTGTTGGTGTCATTGTCACATTGCCCCCCTCCCCACCCCCCAAGATTTTACTAGAAATCCACCCCTGTATATGAGGGGAAGGGGGTTGCTACCTCACTTCGTATCGATACCTCACTTCTTTTCGATAAAGTTTATTTTTACAACTTTTAAAAAGGCTTGTTATTCTAATTAAACAGCTCTTGTGCTTCATGAGTCATAAATAATTTCTTAGACCACACTTGCTTAATTTTTCATGAGTCAATCTTAAATAGTTAGGAAAAAAGTCAAACTTTAGCGTAAAGAGCGAGGTATTGATGAGGGGGCAACCCCCCTCATATACGTAAATAATTTATTTTCGTTGAAAGTTTTGATTTTGATCCTTACTTTCAGATGAAAAAAGTTGTTTTTTTATTTAATTTCTGTTTGTTTTTCAATTTACGCTGGAAAATCCGGACCCCCCTTCATGAAAAGTTCCTTCCCCCACAGAAAATCCCTCTATGGATAATTCTTCCCACTTGAAATACCCGCACCCAGGGAATTTCCCCCAGACAATTCAATTCTATCCGAAAATCTCCCCCCCCCCGGAAAATTTCTTGTGTACGATTCTGGGCGAAATTTTTTTTCTTAGCGCACTTTCATTTGAAAAGAATTTAATTTTTGACTGTTTTTTAAAATCATGCCGGAAATATCCTCCTTTGTGGAAAAGTTTTCTCGCAAATATCACCCCCCCCCCCCCTTCTCCGCCCCTTAGTAGAAAGTTGCTCCCGTTGAAAATTCCCACTGAAGAATTATTTCCGTGGTAGATAACTTCCCCATGGAGAAACTCTCTCGTGAAGAGTCACCTACTCCTATCGAAATTTACTCTAGACAATTCTACTCCCCTCCCCCCGGAAAAGTTTCCTTAACATCTCCACTCGTAAAACTGAGTCGGTGAAGGGAAAGTAAGAAAAATAAAAAGAATTTCGTATAGAAATTCTGGTAAATTCCCCCAGTGTAAAATTTCCCCTGGAAAGTTAACCCTTCAGAAACTTCCCTCCCCACGAAAAATTTTCCCCGTGGAAAACCCCCACAGCGGACAATTTACTCACACAAACCCCCCCCCCCCCCCCCACCCCGAAAAATGTCCTAAAATGCCCTTCCTAATAACAAATAATACAGGTAAACAATGGACAAATTTCATGACTTACAGACTTTTCTCTAGGGGGTCGAAGGGGGTCATATTTCCCCAAAGGTATAGACACTGGACTTTTAAATTATAAAGAACAAAATGACTATTTCAAAATTTTGAAAATTTTGATAGGACTACTTTGAGGAAAAAATGGGGATCAGCTGCCCTTCAATCTTTTAGGTCAATTAAAACGGGCACTAGAGCTTTTAATTGTCGTTCGAACGAGTACTACTACTTCTACTACTTACAACTCACCGCAGCACCTTGCTGCCTGAGGCCAACACAGCTACGCACGCTCCTCCTCCATCTCAATCTATTCAAAGCCTCCCTTTTTACACCCTCCCACGAAGTTCCCATTTCCTTTAAATCTTTCTTTATGACGTCCTCCCGCCCCAGACGAGGACGACTTGCTTTTGCCAATATTCTAGGACTATTGGTTTGATGCGACCCCCCCCCCCCTGAGGAAAACAAACAAAAAAATAAATGAAAACGCAAAAATGATTTTTTCTTCTGGTAAAAAATTCAAAATTCTACATTTTTGCAAATGTGAGCAATGAGAAGACTTGGTTAGAGAGGAGGACGATGGATTTCTGAATATCCAATGATACTTTTTGAAGAGTCAAAGGGGTGGAAGGACTAATTGGTAGTTCATAAACCCTGTATACAAAATTTTGGAACTGGGAGCTTGGGGTTTTCGGAAAGGCTCTATAACAGAGTTTTCGAATAAGCTGAATCTGACGGTGTGATTCTCATTAGAAATCCTTAAAGTTTAGGGGATGTTTTCCCTCTATATCGAAAATAAGGCAAATTTTATTTGGCCTTTGATGGGTAACACTAGACTCAATGAATCTTATATATTCGGAAGGAGGATAATAAGCCAATTTTTTTGATATATCTATTGATATCAATATTCTGTTTTTTAGATTTTCGGTTATTATTGAGCCGCATCGCTCCTTACTTACAGTTCGTTACCAAGAACTGTTTGAAAAGAAAATGAGGTACCAAAAGGGAAAAAAAGGGGCTGAAAAACTTATTAATTTTAGATTTTTGAAACACAACTTTTACCAAACACTCAAACTACCTTAACCTGTCTTTGTTGCATTGTGCTTCGACTTTTGAATTTTATATTATGGGAACTAGATGCAGAGAAGAAAAATTGCAGAGAAAAGCTAACAAGTCAATTCATTTAATGCGATCTTGTGTCCACAATTCCCAATTTTATCTCTGTCAAATGAAATTTATTGCTTTAATAGGCGATTATATTTACGTTAAGCTAAGAAAGCAACCTCATGTGTTTTGGGACATTTTATGTTCAAATTTTCTTTAATAAATACAAATTTTGCTAACAAATGAAAATTTTTGGGAGACATGGGGGAGGCCAATCAAGATTTTGCCCCGGGTGCAAGAAAAGCCAGAGCCTCCACTGATATTCAGATGAAGCTACTCATGGCTCCTTAACTCTTGGTGGTGACCTTTTTTCCTCTTCTTGTTTCAAAAATAAACACACATAAGATAAGACTTTTATTTCAAAAAATGTCTATCACAAGCCAGAAAGACCGAATTCGCATTTCAGAGTCATAAAGCAAAAAAAAATCTTAAAAAAGCAAAATAACTAAAAAACTGGCCAAAAAAATGCCAAAAACAACAATATCTAGAATGGCAAAACCATTCACTAGTCAAAAATATTAAGCGGTAAAATTTCAGAAAGTTAAAAAGGTAAAAGCTAAGAATAAACTAAAAAACAGTGAAATGAAATTAGCGTTAAAAAGGATTAAAAGAGAACATATAAAAAGGGAGAGGGGAGCAAAAGAATCAAACGAACATAAAACTTGGGTATCACCGGTACCAAAGAAGAAAAAAAGAGAAAATAAAGGAAAACTAGCGGTTTATTTTTATCAGTAATGAAAGGGACAAATGTTTTTTCAACGGATGGGGGACAAGATAGGCACGGGTTCAGAAACAGTACGTGATAGGCGGTGTCTGGATCGGGAGTTTTTTTGGGGGAAAAATGTTTTCCGTGCAAAGGTTTATTATTGCATTTTTTTTTGCAAAATGAAAGTACAACGTTCCTCTCCTGTACTCAAGAGTTTCCAGCTTGGCTTTTTTTAGAAGGAGGCAGTTTAGTACCTTAGCTTCTTTGAAAATTATTTTCAGGGCTCTTTTTTGAATGGATTCAATTTTTTCTGATTCATCACGGGAGATGCCAGGATGACAAACTGGACAAGCATATTCATCGTGCGGGCGGACAAAGGAAGTATACATCCTTCAAGAATGGGGTGGGAGGACATTAAATTTATTCAAGAGCTTAAGGAGAGACATGGACATATTAGCTCTATAGACAACATCTTTAACGTGGATATCCCAGTTTAAATTAGAGGAAATTGTAACCCCAAGTAATTTAAAGGAAGACACAGAACTATCTGGGGGGATAGGGTTAAAAAAAGGGGTTGGGTTTTAAGGAAACATA
This sequence comes from Artemia sp. Kazakhstan ARC1039, assembly GCA_029168905.1. NCBI lineage: Eukaryota > Metazoa > Arthropoda > Branchiopoda > Anostraca > Artemiidae > Artemia > Artemia sp. Kazakhstan ARC1039. The sequence continues at coordinate 19,821 of JAQQPU010001470.1, read as the reverse complement.
TTGGTACTATCATAGATTTAGATGGGTTTACTCTCATGTCTAAGTCGTAGCGTCATCTGAAATCTCATTGAGGATGCTCATAGGGCTGCTTACTAAGTTTCTGTAGCAGGTTTTCAACAGCTCTTAGGTCATCCACAATTTTCTATCCGTCAGGAAATTCCTTAGAAAGGCTGCTTATCATAACAGAAATAACAGCCTTATGTTTTTTACTTATTAAATAAATAAAAAACTTTTTCAACTGAAAGTAAGGAGCAACACTAAAACTTAAGAGAAACAAAAATTATTATATATACAAGGGGCATTGCCCCCTCCTATTTGGTCAATTACTGGCACCTTTGTCACACGCCCCCTCCCAAGATTTTGCTCATTGGTGCCCCTGTCACGTTGCCCCCACCCCAAGGTTTGCTCTAGATCCGCCCCTGTTTCTTAAATACCTGGCTCTTCACGCTAAAGTTTTTTAATTACTTAAAAAAATCCTATTGTTCTAATTAACCAACCCTTATTTTTGGGAGTTGTTCCTATAGAACTGGGACTAAAAGTGAAAAACTTTAGCGTAAAGAGCGTGGTATTGAGGAGGGGACAACCAGCCTCATATGCGTAATAATTCTATTCATTTTAAGTTCTAATGTCGCTCCAAACCTTCAGTTGAAAAAACTTGTTTTCTCTATTTTTGATTATTTTTTTTATAATGCCGGGAAAAACGATACCATCATTCTTTTGGCAAAAAAAGCAAACTTCCACGTTTTTGAAGATAGGAGCTTGAAATCTTTACACTGAATCTGAGGGTGTAATTTTCATAAAAAAAAGGTTTTTTTTAACTGAAAGTAAGGAGCGACATTAAAACTTAAAACGAACAGAAATGATTCCGTATTTAAAAGGGGCTGTCCCCTCCTCAACGCCTCGCTAATGTTTTTTCCATTTTTTCGAAAATAAGGCAAATTTTCTCAGGCTCATAGCCTTCGATGGGTAAAACTAGACTTAATTTATCTTTTATTCTGGAGGAAGCACCGTATTTAATTTTGCCCTGGGCACCACCAAATTATTGGATTTAAAGAATAAGTAAATACAATATAATGATAGGCGTATTCATAAGCAAGTCAAAGGACGATTGAAATTCGTTTTATAATTTGTTTTTTAGGATTTAACATAATTCAAAAACTTTTTTTTAAAAACGCCGTATTGTGTTGTGAGCTTGTGACGCAATAAAATGGAAGTTTCGTAGGGCTATCATGTCACAGAAGCTCGATTAATCTATGAAGAACATGGGAGGAAGAGATATTTCGCTTTCTTTTGAATTTTCTGTTCAAGAAGAGCCAAAAGCCTTCTGCTAAATGCCTGCTTTTCTTTCTTTTTCATTTTTGAGAGTAAGCCACTCTCAAAAATGGTTTCCATTTTCTTTCGGACAGAAAGGAGTTCACAGTTTAGATTTTTTGAAGTTCACAGCAACAAGTCCTATTAACTCTTATAGCCAGTAACAGAGCCTATCATACGTTACGCATCAAAAAATAAAACATGACACAAACTCTTATGTGAGAGTCGGAAACTTATGCTTTGATAAGATATTTATTTCAAAAAAATCTCTATCACAAGCCCACAAAGGGCCGAATTTGGACTTCGAAGTCAACAATATTAACGGTTGCATAAATACCCGCTTTCAGTATTGTGTGTAAAAATACAATAGTTGCTGAGCGTTTTGTATTTTAATCATAGTTTGTCTTTTTTTCGTGATTATTATATTGATAGAAATGAATTTAGCTACATCAGAACAGAAGAGGTTTCTGAATACACAAAAAGGAGAATCCCTAGTGGTTTTAATCCCTCTATCGTCTGGTGCAAAAATGACTCTATGGCCTTAACAGCTGTCTATGATCTTAGGAAAAATAATGTTTTAAACTGAGGTTTAAAATACTTTTAGTCAAATGGATTTAAGAATTAAGTCAGCATTTAAAATTTAATATTATTTTGGAATTAGTCCTCATATTTAAAGAGTTCCCTTGTTAGTATAAAAAACTTATACCATTAAATCTGTTTGAGAAAAATTTAATACGAATTCTAAACCGCTAGTGCAACTAAAAGTATATCGTTACCCATTCAATCCCAGAACAAATTTAACTAATATTACTTGCTAAACACAACAAAATTGAAAATGAGAATTTACATCCATTTACGTCCTTGATAATTTACATCCAGGTGGGAAGAGGAGACCCTGTCAAATAAGCAAAAACACATGGTTTATATTACTTGTGTACTGTTAATATAAGTAATTTCTTTGTAAGAGTTACTACTAGAGTTACTGTAAGGGTTTATATAGAGTTACTACTAATGATTTTGATTAGAAGAAATTGTTACAAACATGGCTTAAATCATTTCGGGCTGTTTGATGAAGCATAAGTTTAAGTTTTAAATTCTGTGGGGTTTTGGAGTTAGCACAGTGCTTAAGTATAAGAATTTAAATGACTTCTACAATTCTTATTGCCGAAAGCAGACACCTTTGAGATCGATACCTGCCCTAAGCAGTCCAATGGTCTGCCTATAAATGTAATCCAATTCGTAGCATTGTAGTAGCACAGTGGATTAAAGCTTTGTTGGGCAATAAAGGGCCCAGGGGGTAGATCTCCGCTGCAGCAAAGTCAGAAGGCAAGGTTGCTACTTGTCTTTAAAAAGGACCCAGCAACTGAAACCTCAATTTCATGCCCTATACATTAGGCATGGCTTTGGAAGATCTTTGTTCATTATCTAAATGCCAATAATTTTAGTTGCCGATAGAAAAAAACGATTCCTGTTATTCTAAGGTCCACTATCTTTTTTAATATCTTCAGAGTCTTACTCAAGATATGTCTTTAATAATATAATGTCAGTCACACCTGACGTTCAAAATCGATAGCATCAGTATTTGCTGAATGATTATTTTTTCTTTTACCTAAGAATTGCTCGCATTTAATATTTTTAATCCGAATCGGTGGTCAAAATGTTTTTGGGTTTTTATAGCGTTAAAATCACCATGAGTCGTACAAATCTTTCCGACTCTAGACACGATTTCAATTCTTTTTATTTTACTAAACAAATCAATTCTATTTTAGGTTTTAATTTGTCACAAAAATATAAAAACATCTTGGGTTTTCTGTAGATCTCTGACTAAATATAAACTTAGCTTTTAGAAGTTACATTCCTCTTCTTTATGAATCAGGTTACGTGGCGCTTATTTTCGGACTTAGTGGATTTCTTCTTGAATAATAAATATTATTTATATTATTAAAATTTTATTGCTAATTACAATTACCTTTAGGATTCACAAAGTTCTTATTATTTGAACCCGTAAGTTTTTCCATATGTAACATTTACTTCGCAGTTTTGGAAGGCCCAAATTTCGACGTCAAACCATGGTAAGAATTTATAAATTTACTTAACAGTTCAGTTTTATAAATATATATATTTTTTAAACTTGTGCTGTTTTCAGGTTGGAATCACACTCGCTCTTGCAGTTTTGATGGTGAGTTTGAGCTATGAACCTCCCTGTAGTAAGCAACAGCTGTGCACTTTTAATGTTAAAAGTGAACTTTTAGGCTGAAAAATGTATCACTTATTAAATAACATGGGCAATCTTAATATAATATTCTGCAAAATTTAAATGTGTGAAACGTTATACTACTCATAAATATTTAAAAACAGGCTGTAGTATTCAATAATCGTCGTTAACCAAATATTCCGAAATGGATGACAATGGTTAGAATTTTCTTGATGCACCCTTCATAATAAGATCCGTAGCATAGGCCTTGATCCCCATCCAGGGCTGTCATTCTGGTGAAGGTTACTTCTAAGACATAGGCTAGCCTAGGTTAAATGGTAAGTTTTTACCAGATCATACTATTGACTTACAAATAAAGTGAATATACCACCCGATGCTTTTTTTATGTTTTTTCTAAATATAATAATCATTTTTGTCAGAAATGAATTTTACCCCCACCCATATATACCAATTCAGGGTATACCTATATTTGCACATTGGGGAGGGGGAGGGTAAATTTTAGACTTACCTCCCATTTACATTAGAAACAAAATTTGCCCCCACCCCCATAATGTGCAAATAGCCTATATACCCTGAATTGGTATAGCCTAGGCTATAGCCTAGGCCTATAGGAGTGGGGGTAACATTCATTTCTGACAAAAATGATTATTATATTTGGAAAGAGCCTAGGTAAAGCTCTACGAAATCATATTATTGAGTTAGGACTAAAGTGAATACACTATTTGATGCCTTTTTTATGCTGATTACGAATATAATAAGCATTTCTATGGGAAATGAATTTCAGCCCCCCCCCCCCTATATAGGCTATACCTAACCTAACCCTGAATTGGCATATATAGTGGGAGGGGGGCTGAAACTCATTTCCAATAGAAATGCTTATTATATTCATAATCAGCATAAAAAAAGCATCAAATGGTGTATTCACTTTAGTCCTAACTCAATAATATGATTTTGTAGAACTTTACCAGAGCCTAAACAAGGCATAAAGTGGTATATTCACTTTATTTGTAAGTCAATAACATGATTTGGTAAAAATTTACTGGTTAAATTTGAAAAGGAAAATACTCTGATGTTCTTTTTCCTATATAGCCTAATTTCCAAATATAATAATTTTAGTCTGTGAAATTTTGCCCCAGTCTCCCTAATGAAGCAAAATATAGGCCTAGGCTAGATTTGACACACAAGTGGACTGATTTTATAAGTTATCATTATTAGGAAAATTATACACAAGGGTTTTTTGATAAAATTCTACTTTAGCTACTTTTGGCTATCTTGAAAAGGGGTTAGGTTAGGAAAATGAAACTTTCAGGGATGGGTCTATAGGCTAAAATATGTCCCAGGAAGGTATTTTGAAGTACCTATCTCCACCCCTTCTTCCTCTAGAGGGTCCTGAAATTTGCCTACATAACAGGTCTATATGTATTGAAATTTTGACAAAAAAATATTTTACCTTAATTATCAGTTATTAGTTTCTTTTTCTTTGGCTTTAATTCTGAAAATGCAATTCCTGTTATTTGGGTAGAATTTTAAGCCATATCAATGTTTTTTTTTTCAAAATTTAGGAAATGTATTTGCATATCTTTAAAACCTTATAAATTGGGATTGAGCAAAGTTGTGAAGCTGGAAACAATTTTGTTGTACTTCATTTAAGCAGAAGATCTATTTTGCAGGGTTTCACTTGTATAATATGCATATTTTTAAAGGTCATTAAAGGTCAGGACCCTCTAAAGAGGGAAGAAGTGGAGGTAGGTACTTCAAATACCTTCCCATGACATACTTTAGCCTGTAGACCCATCCCTGAAAGTTTTATTTTCCTAACCTAATCCTTTTCCAAGATAGCCAAAAGTAGCTAAAGTAGAATTTTACTGTTTTTTTTTTTTGTCAAACTTGGACAGTAGTTGTAGAAAGTGACTAAAATTATCAGAAATAGACATAGACACAGAAAATCCAATGAAATAAATAAATCCCAAAAAGCCCACATTAACAAATAAGACCCAGAAAATCACCCATTAGTCATGATCCAGAGCAAATGCTGTGTTGTTTCCTAGGTTATAATTTACTATAGCCTATAATTTGAATAGAAACATCCTGATAAAATAGAAGTAGTAGCCTACAGTTAGATTGTATATTTTATGAAATATAATTTTTTTTTTTTTACATTACATCCCAAGTTACTGCCATTGACTTGACTTGACTTATGTCCCATCTGTCCTTGAAGGTTGTTTTGGGGCCTCTTCTTTAACCAGTTCATTGATGTGCCTCCTGTAGGTGCTTCTGTTGTTGGCCAGGTGGCAGAGTTGTGGCAGGTTGTTAGGTGAGAAGTTTTCTCTCCATCTCTTTGGAGGATGACCTCTGGGTTGAGAACCATGTGCTCATCCATCAAAGGTTATCTTTGGGAGACAAGTGCTAGCCATGCATTGTGTATGTCCAAGCCATTTGAGTTGTTGTAGTTTTATTTTGTCCAGTATTGTAAATTTGACTTTCAGATTATGGAGAAGCTTGGAGTTGGAGATTCTGTTGTGGAAGATGATACCAGCAATGTGTTGTAGGAATTTGGTTTCAAAGGCAGCTAGGTGGCGTTGATTGCCTGTTTTGAGCATCCAGGATTCACAGGCATAGATGCCAATCGGAATAATGAGGGAGTAGAAGAGTCTCATTTTGAGAGTTATTGTTAAGTTCTTATTCTTCCAGATGGGCATCAGAGCTTTAAAACTGGAGTTACTGCAATTAGATTTCTCATTATATACCATTTCCAAATATCTTGGTCTCTTTTCTGTCAATGAGCCTCTACTGACTCCCACCTCCCTAATGGTCCTAGATATAGCTCTAGTAATACATTGTGATTTAAAACAAAATTATTTCATCAAAGGACAGAATGGAATAAAATATGAAAATATAAAATAGGACATAAAACTATACTATACGTTTATCTATTTTTTTGAGGTGCAAAGGCCTAAAGAGATGCACAAATTAGGGCACAATGTAAAAGTTCTGATCTGATATAAAATATAGAATATAATGATACTTGTTGTATTCAACAAGACACATTTGATTAGAGACATTAATAAGTGAATTTAGCTCATTGTATTATATTTATTGATTTTTTATTTCACCCTGGATTTTGGCAATATTTCCTAACTAAACCTAACTAAAACTTCTGCAATCCACTGTGTTTCTAGCAGAAAATTGTTAGTTATATTATGAAAAGGGTTTTTCTAACAAATCAAATCATTGGTCAAAATCAAATTAGACTCCACAAGGTAACAGATAGTTGCTAGTAGACACTGTAAAGGAATTAAATGCAATACAAATCATGTATCTTATCAGCCTTATATCTCATATCAAAGGAAACCAAAGATTTCCATTGACTCGTTTTGAAAGCTTGCTATAAATATACTTTCCAAGTTGTGAACCTGAAACTAGTTCAAGTCAAGGATTTGCCTTGCTAACAGCTTGTTCTAAACCTTGATTTAAGCTTGCAAAAAAGTAACAGTTGGACTACTAGCAGGTATAAGCAAGCTTGTTTGAGTCTTTGTTCTTGATTTTGGCTTACTTTTTCAAAATTTTTGCTATTTGTTTGTATTTCATGGCCAGGTTGAATCAAGTTTCAAGCAGATATATAATAGTTTAGAAAGTTTTTTCAAAAATTCATGTTGTAAGATGAATATCAGATAGAAAATAGGAAGAATTATACCATTTGACTTTCTATTCAGTACTTTTCTCAAATTTAATACTCATCTCATTCCTTCCTTATGGGGCTAGACATTAGCCCTATACATTACATAGCAGTTTCTGATTTTGTTGTTTTTTATGCATGAAACCAGTAGGTAAATAAATACTTAAAATAAAAAGGAGTTTAGTTACTGCTCTCTGCCCTAGCAGGAACCTTCTAAAGAATATTGTGTCATGTGTGTTTAAACTGGAAACTAGATGTATTTAGATCAGAATTCTTTAATTTTAAAGTTTGTTTCAACTTGTCAAAACCTAGCAAAAAAAATTAATGTTTTATATATATGATATTAATTCCTTGAAATCTCAGCAATTCAAAAATTCATTTAGTAGTTTTATTTTATTTTTAATGTTGTAATTATAAAAATTGTGTTTAAAATGTATTTTTCAGTCATGACACAAAAGACTTTAAAATATTTTTGTTTAAGGGGAGGGGCAGTAGCCAAACCCCTGTTTGTAGTAATTTTTTCTTGTTTCAACATGATTTGAGTATTTATTTAAAATTTTAATTGTTTTAAGATCAATTTGTTCATCTACATCAGTACCTGTTACCTTTATGTTTTATAACTCTTTAATTTGAACCATTTTTCAGTGAGTGTTGGAATATCTTTTTTAATTCCTAAATTTGTGGTGCCAGGTATAATTCAATATCTGATCTACTGCTAGTCTTTTATGAAGGTTGTGTTAAGGTTTCTTTGCATTATCCTATTCAGAAGCCAACCATAAATGCTTTAAGTAATGTAGGACCTTAGTTTTTTTAACTACATTAGAAAATTATCCCCAAAATTTAAAAGATTTAAGATAATATACAGACCAAAAAGGTTTTTATTTGTGTTGACCCTAAGTATGTAAGATTTGTTAAATTTAAAGTTACCAATCAACATTTACTAGCACAAAAACTTGCATAATTGTAGCCAAATAAGCAAAACACCCCATAAAGGAGTGTGGTTTTGATTCTGTAATCTTAGCATGACCTCAAGAAAGGAGATTCTAGATTTCTATACATGCTGCTATGAATGTTGTATTCTCTTGGAAGGATAGTCATGCTTGTATGTTAAATTGTTTTTTCCTCTGGGGTAGTTACACAAAACTAAGATTTTTTGAATTCCTAGAAAGAGCAGTGGGTGATAAAATTTAATTTTAGGACCTATTCTAGTTTTGAAAAAAACACATTATGAAAGGTTAAATTTTTTTTGGATTTTGTACCACAAAACTACAATTTTTGCTTTAAAAGGCCAAAATATTTCCAAGTAAACATTCTGAAAGGATGTAGCCAAGAGTTTGAAATTTTAATTCAACTGGGAATATTCATTTGAGGTATCATTCATTTATCAACAACATTCCATAGTTACTGATCAATTTTCAAGAGGGTAGTAGATGAGTATCCATATGAGGATGCACCAAAGCTGCAAATGTTTACTTTTTGGCAAAAACTATAGATATTAATAAGATCAATTGATTTGGAGGCAGGTATTAATTCTATTCCATTCTACTTCTATTCATTTCTTTTTAGTTTTTTGTTCATATTCTTAGGGTTTTTTTTAATGATTTATATGTCTTTTGATGTTTTTTTATATATCTTTAATTTACTCCACTTCTGCAAAATGGACAGTAACAAATTGAATATTGTTATTATTCATTTGAAGGAATTGTTTAAACCAAGCATGTCTGAGAGCCCTAGACAAAAAGAATAAACCCTCATAAACAAAACATGAAATTTTGCCTTATCCCACAAAGCATTTTTCTTAAAGTGTCAATTTTACATGCATATTGGATAATGCCTATCCGTTTTTTATCTTTTCCTTTTATTTTCATTTGAAATAAACATATTTTTTTGCTCAAATTCAAACAAATCTTATTGGATAGGTCCATATGAATTGATAGTAGTTAATCTTTATTTAATGCAATTTCTTCTAGCATTACTTGAAAGAGTCCTATTGCTCATAAGTATGGCTGAAACAGATGAGAAGTTAGAAATTCTCGTCTCAAGATTTCTTCTACCAGTTATTGTGAAACTTGATAGTCAGGAGGAAGGAGTAAGGAAGAAGGTATGATTCTCATTATATTCCTATTTTATAAATAAGCATTTCTTTTTGTGATGAATTTTCACTAGTTGCAGTAATTTTCTCAAGCCACTAGAGTTTATCTAACTAAAATATAGAGAAAAGGAACCAAATGCAGATATAATGTAATTATTAACCAACTGTCCACCTTGAGACAGAGAAAAGCATATTTACATTGCTCTGTATTATCTGAACAAGGATGGTTAATTTGCTCCTTCATAGCTGAAGGACCATGAAATGGAGATCAGCACAACTGGTTCTGACTTTAGACTCTTGCATTGCATCCTTTTTTATCCTCTAACTGATTGGTTTTCCTCTTCCCCTGTCTGGACAGTTACTATTCCTCCTTCATTAGTGGCCAGTTTCTACCCAATGACTTTATATATTGTCTTGAGTAACACTAAGGCATGGAATGTTTGAATTGTGTTTGTGAAATTCTGTCTAATTTTGAAAGGGATAATAATATTGATCATTATTTCTTATTTTTGATGAATTCATGAGCAGAACGAAATTTCTAGAGATACTTCAAACTTTTTATTTAGTCTTGTTTCTCTTGATAGTGAGAGCTTAGAAAAAAATGCTACGCTTTTTGTGCAATAAGCAAAATCAGAAAAATGTGAATTTAAATAAAGTAGATAATCTACAAGAAAAATTGACAGGACAATAACCTTAACAAATCAGTAGTTTCAATTGGAGGGGGGCAGGGAGGGGGGAATTAGTACTTTTAAACTATCCAGATTAGCAGCATGTCATCAAAATATAATGGAAAGAGACTATGGGAAAGGATTTAAAGAAAGAGAAAAATGTTTTGGGAGGTGTGAAGGCCTGAGTCAAGTAATTCCAAGAAAAGCTTACAATGCTGAATTGACCTCAGTCGACTTTGCTTTAGTGGATTGCTGATATCAGATGTAGTATTTGTAATGTGCAATCTAATACAATAATGCTGCTTTTTCTACTAACAACTCACTGCATCACAAAGCCGCCTGAGCCCAATACACATGCTCCTCCTCCATCCCAATCTATTCAAAGCCACCCCTCTTTACCCCCCCCCCCCCCCAGAAGTTCCTGTTTCCCTAAAATCTTTCCTTATAACATCCTCCCACCCCATTCAGGGACAACCTGCTTTTTGTTTGACCCTCGACTGTTGACCAACAAGGAAAATTTTTGGAAATCTATCATTGTTCATCTGCAGAATGTGTCTTAGCCATCTGTCATCCTTCATCTGCAGAATGTGTCTCAGCCATCGTTTCTTAGCGATCTGTCATCCTTCATCTGCAGAATGTGTCTTAGTCATCTGTCATCCTTCATCTGCAGAATTTGTCTTAGCCATCTGTCATCCTTCATCTGCAGAATGTGTCTTAGCCATCTGTTATCCTTCATCTGCAGAATGTGCCTTAGCCCTCTTGTCCTTTCTTGCATTGAAGCCCTAGATAGCGGGATTGAACCACATTTTTTATACAGCTTACTATTTGAGATACAGTCAGTCAGTCGGAAACCTAAAACAATCTGTAGGCAATTTCTCTGGAAAACATATAGCAACTCCTCCATTTCTCAAAGCGCCCACGCTACAGAACCAAACTTGACCACTATCATCACTGTAGCTTCCAATATTCTAATCTTTGATTGGCAGGCTTATATTCCTATTCTTCCAAAATTTTGTCACCTGTAAAAAGAAACACCCTGGGCCTTGACTATTCTACTTTTAGCATCTTCCCTGCACCCACCATTTTACTAATAATACTACATAGGTAAGTGAAGCTGTCTAGGCTACTTGATTGATCTTTTTGTTAGCCAACATTAACTCTTCACACTCACTTATTCCTAGTCCTAGCAATTTAGTCTTCATGACATTAATCTCAAACCTATTTTTCCACCCTGAACTTGCAAAACCTCTAAAAGTTCATTCATTTTGCTAACATTTTCTTCTAGGATGCTTAAATCATCAGGATATTCTAAGTCTAGGAGAGTTTTACTTCTCCATTTGATTCCATGTTCTTCCATTGCCTTTGCTGTGCTCCTTAGGACAAAGTCCATCAAAATGATCCATATAAATGGGAATAGAGTGCAACCCTGCTTAACTCCTGATTTAATGCAAAACCAGCTACTACCCCATTTCTTACCTTAACTGCAGCAATGTTATTCTTGTAGATAACATTAATCACTTTAATGTATTCATCTTGTATACTATACAAGGTTAGGACCTTCGCTAAAGCTCTTCTATCAGCTAAGTCAAACACTTAGTCATAATCTGTAAAACCGAGGACTAAAGGTGTTTGATGACTCAGGCACTTTTCAATTATTAAACTAAGAGTAAAATTTGATCAACGTATCCTCTACCCTTTCAAAACCACACTGTTCTTCTCTTAATAGTTTATCTACAGCATCTCTAACTCTAAAGAGTATAATCATACTAAGTAATTTGCTACCTATAAGTACCACATTCACTCTTATCACCTTTTTTATGGAGGGGTTTAATAAGAGTTTTCCTAAGATTGCTAGGTGTTTCCCCTTTTTCAAAAATCGTATTCATGATCTTAAGTAACTTATCTCCTACCTTGAAAAAACCGTCTTTAAAAAAATTCGTCTAACACACTATCAGAACCTGGGGCCTTATTATTTTTTAATCCTTTTATTAGCCTACTGTCACTAATTCATTCTCACAAAATAATCTTCCTTCACATCCAAAGCACCACAAACAAATTTCATTCTTTTCTATATCTTTTCCTGTAACTCTTTTCAGGGTTTAGTACATTCACAAAATGTTCTGTGTTCTACCCATCTCTCTTTAATTCTTTCCTTCTCACTAATTGCGGCCTGTTCCTATCTTTAACTGGGACAAGTCCAGATTGACTATTCCCTTTCAATTTGTTTAAGTGCCAGCACAAAATTTTACTACTAAACCTACTGCCTGCATCTTATGGATGGTCTTCACTAAACCAATCCTTAATTTACATTTTAATGTTTTCTCTCCTCTCTTTATATTCCTCTTATTTCCATATAATCTATCATTCAAATGACTCTTGCACAGGCCTTTCCTCCTCTCTATTAATCCTAAAAAGTTTTCAGTAATGTACCTTGCTGCCTTTCTAACTTTCTTCCCTTAGACACCATCAACGACTTCACTAACTATTTTCCTCCATAAACTTCGGTTGAGTATTCAACTATTCCTGGGAAGTTTTTCTCAAATTCTCATCCTGGAGTCTTCCATCGTCATAACTTCCCTGAAGGTAGTTACTCTTCCCTGAAGGTAGTTACTCTTCCCTGAAGGTAGTTACTCTTCCTTAATTTCAGCTTTAAATTAACCCTAAACACCACTATATGGTGATCTTTACTTTTGACATCAATAACAGCACTCCTATATATTTTAGTGTCTTGTTTTGTTCCTGCTAGTCTTCGGTTTACAATAACATAATCAATAAGGTTAGATGTCTTGCCATCAGGTGAATACCATGTTAACTTTTATGACTAAATACTATATTGGCTGTAACTAGATTGCTTGTACTTGCAAAATTGCAGTAGTTTGTAACCATTACCGTTTTCTTTTCCTACACCAAATTTACCTAGGCTAGAACACGATCTGTCCCTATTTCTACCGACCTGGGCATTAAAATCCCCTAATAAAAACACCATATTTCTACCTGGGACCCTCCTTATTTGTTCCTGTAGCTGTAAGTAAAATTCCTCTGAGTCCCTACTATCTCTATCAGTCGGTTCTAGAGGGGCATATATTACTATGACTAATACCTTGCACTTTTTAGTAATAAAATAAGCGACTAGCATTCTATTATTGATACCTTCCCAACCTAAACAAGACTTGTCAGCTTCCTTATTCACCGTGAGCCCTACTTCCTCCCTGTGCATCCCATCCTTCCTTAAGTAAAAAGATTCTATATCACCTAATTTCATGTTCCCTACCTCCTGGGATATGGGTATCTAAAACTCCTAATAAGTCCAATTCGAAGCATCTGAATTCATCTGTCAAAATTTCGATACGATAGTTGTTTTTTAACGTCGTAACATTCTAAGTTGCAATTTTCATATTCTTTTAATCGTTGAAAATCTTGTGGCCAGAGGAAAAGGAATGGCCCCAGAACCAGAACAGGACGGGGAATAATATATCTTCTCAAGTCTACACGAAGCGCTTAAGCCAGCTTAGAAAGGGACAGCATGAAGTCCCTGGGGCCGCCAGTTGAATGGAGGCTTTGTGCAGTCCTGAACCCATCTTGGTCACAACATGATTTTCCACCCTTGGCAATGCTCTTCTATCAACAAAAGTCGAAATCCTGCACAGACACTCTCAAGCCTATTACCTCCAACTCATTATATATTCATGTCTACATGTATAATGCTATTACAGGGAGGGAACCCATTATAGGTAATTCAGCTAGGAAGAGGTGATTCAGCGTCAAAAAAGCTTACCAAAACAAACCAAACCCAGAAGAATTATCCATTCATCAGAATCCAGTGCATATGTTGTGTCGTTTACTAGGCTATAATTTCCTCGAGGGATGCCACTCCTCAAGGTCACCCTGCAGCGCTGTTAGGAGACACAGTTTTGGTTAAGAAAACTCGTAAAGGGTCCACCCTGGTGCCACTATGAGGCCACGCAAGCAGAATTTCCCTGTTGGAAATAGGGACGGAGAAAAGGAACTTCTGATGGAGCAGAGACCCCAAACCATCTCAAAATACCTGAACAGCTCCAACCTTCTACACCCAGCCCATCCTCGTCAGGGCAAAAAAGAAAATAAATAAATAGTATTTCTTAAAGTATATAATGAATATTATTATTAATCTCTTGCTCCATGCAGGACTGAACCTGAAAACCTACGATTGAGAGGCACGGTTGCTTCCACTACACTAGCACAAGGTATCTTCTTCATTTATCTTTTCAAAAAATGAAATTATGCTACTCATTTATCTTTTGAAAATTTTTAATGCTTACTGAGCAAAACTCTTCTAGATGGTGTTGGTTATATTTACAATGAAAATTTTTATACTTACCATTTTGTTATTTTCTTTCAAATGAATTTGATCTGAGAAATATACCTAAGAATTTTTGTTATTATTTTGTAATTTCAGGTACTAGAGGTTCTTGTGCATTTAAACAAACGCGTGAAAAGCCGTCCACTTTTGCAGCTGCCTATGAATCAACTGGTAGAATGTCTTGTAAAGAAGACCAACTCATCCTTTGTCAAGGTAAGAACCAGATGTGCACATATGGGTACTTGCAGCTGGACCAGGTGTTTTCTGTCTCACCTGGTATCTGAGATTCAGATGTTTCATGGGAAATTGTTTGACCGTACACTCCCCACATATGCTTTCAACTTTCAACATTTAACTTTCAATATAAACCTTATGTGCCCCCAAGGCATAACTTACAACCCTTGCACTGAGGGCTCTAAGGGGGTTATCATCCTAAAAGACCTAATTTCCAGTTGAACAAAATGGATATCTCAAAATTTTGATTGGATATATTTGGGAAAATGGTGGGCGTGAGAGGGAATAGTTGCCCTTCAATCACTTTCGACTATTAAAAAGGGCACTAGCCCTTTCAATTTCCAATTGAATGAGCCCTTTTTGAAGTTTCTACAACATCGCATTCTATAAAAACCTTATATGCCCCCAGGGCATATCTTACAACCCTTGCCCTGAGGGCTGTGGGGAGGGGGGAGGGGTTGTCATCCTTAAAGACCTAATTTCCAAAACTTTTAACTCCGTTGAATAAAATGGATATCTATAAATTTTGATTGGATGTGTTTGGGGAAAAGGTGGGCGTGAGAGGGGGGTTAGTTGCCCTCAAATCACTTTCGAATATCAAAAAAGGCACTGGCCTCTTGAATTTCCAATCGAATGAGCCCCTTTTCAAGTTTCTACAACAAAGATTTCAATAAAAACCTTATATTCCCCCAGGGCATAACTTATAACCCTTGCCCTGAAGACTGTGGGGGGAGTGTCCTGCTCAAAGGTACAAATTCCTGAACTTCAAACTGCATGGAACAAAATGGCTATCTCAAAATTTTCATTGGATGTGCTTTGGGAAATGGTGGGCGTGGAAGAAGTGTTAGTTTTCCTTCCAATCACTTTCGACTATTAAAAAGGGCACTAGCCATTTCAATTTCCAATCGAATGAGCCCTTTTTGAAGTTTCTACGACAACGCGTTCTATAAAAAGCTTATATGTCCCCAGAGCATAATCTACAACCCTTGCCCTGAGGGATGTGGAGGGGGGGGGTTTGTCCTCCAATCATTTTCAACTATTAAAAAGGGCACTAGCCCTTTGAATTTCCAATGGAATGATTTTTTTTTTAAGTTTCTACGACAATGCTTTCTATAAAAAACCTAATATGTCCCCAGGGCATAACTTACAACCCTTGCCCTGAGGGCTGTGGGATAGTTTCCTTCTCAAAAACATAATTTCTGTCTGGAAATCAAGTACGCTGAACAAAATGGGTATCTCAAAATTTTGACTGGATGTCTTTCGGGAAATGGTGGGCGTGGAAGGGGTGTTAGTTGCCTTCCCATCACTTTCGACTATTAAAAAGGGCACAAGCCACTCCAATTTCCAGTTGAATGAGCCCTTTTCGAAGTTTCTACGACAAC
Source organism: Artemia sp. Kazakhstan ARC1039 (assembly GCA_029168905.1). Classification (NCBI taxonomy): domain Eukaryota; kingdom Metazoa; phylum Arthropoda; class Branchiopoda; order Anostraca; family Artemiidae; genus Artemia; species Artemia sp. Kazakhstan ARC1039. The sequence goes on along the minus strand of JAQQPU010001470.1, from coordinate 3,904 downwards.
TTCTTCGACACGAAGTGCCCTGGTCTAAAGGAAACAAAAAAAATAAATAATACATTGTGCTAACATCGTTCTTATATGCCCCAGGGCATAACTTAAAACCCTTGCTCTGAGGGTTGTGTGGGAGTGTCCTCCTCAAACTCATATTTTCTATCCAACTACGCTGAACAAAATGGCTATCTCAAAATTTTGATTGGATGGGTTTGGGGAAATGGTGGGCATGGAAGAGGCGTTAGTTGGCTTCCAATCACTTTTGACTATCAAAGAGGTCACTAGCAACTCCAATTTCCAATTGAATGAGCCCTTTTCGAAGTTTCTACGACAACTCCTTCGATACGAAGTGCCCTGGTATGGAAAGCAAAAAATAATAATGCATTGTGCCAACATCGGTTTTTACTTAGGCAGCGCGATTGCGCTGCCTATGATAATTTATAAGTGTAGAAAATTATGGTGTTTATTACGTAAAGAAAATCTGCTAATAGGAAAACTGTCAGTTCTATATATCAACACTCAAAAGGTTTAAATCCAGATAACAAGTCTGATTAGCTAAAATGGTCAACAATTTTACTCGCAATCTTGGGCTCACAAATGACTTTGACATTCCTGAAAAAATCCAAAGTATGCAACACCAAGGACTTTCCAGATGCCTATATTGAGTTCGACGCACTGGTTCAAATGTCTGAAAGACGTGTTTCAAAAATATCCAGACCTTCACTTAAGTTTTGTTTTCACTGTCTAAATAAAAATTTCAGATATATTTTTTTTCTAACTTTTACTAACTGAGTTATGTTTTGATGTAGGCTAGTATTTGTAGGAGGAGGTAAATATCGGACCTCCCGAAGAATTATTCCTGGTCTCACGACTAGTTAACAACAAAATGACTTGTATTCCAAATAAATGTTATATTTGTTCTTCAGAACTTTGTGCTCACGTACGTGAAAATGGGTTTTCCAAGACTCGGACCAGATACACAAGTGAATTTACTACCATCTTTGATCAAATCACTAGAAGCAGTACCAGAACAACAGCAAATTGGGTAAGTTTTTCACAGGCTATCAGTATCAAGGGTGCTGGTTCTGTTTCCACTGTAAAGACAAATCACAATGGGCACAGCAAAGAGAAAAAAAAGATTACTTTTGTGGAATTCCAGGGTGAAAATTCTGTTTTGATTCGATTACTGTGCGTCTTTGACGTATTCTCTTAAACCAATAAAGAAAATAAAAAGAAAGAAAGGTAAGTTCTACCTGATTGGTTTTTCTTTGTGAAATTTTAAGCTATTGAAAAGAGCCAGTAAAATCTTTTGAGTCGCTTGATTTTTAACAAGTTAACTCTCTTTTTCTGTCTCCTAACATTATCTACCAACAGTTTCTATTTATTCCGTATGCAAAATAATAGTGTCAGCTATTTGAATCTACCAATTAAAAAAATTATATTGCTACGAAACTTATGTTAATCGGTGTAAGAGATCTTAATAGCCAATGTCATATAACAATTGCAGGCACTGTCACTTGAGGGTCCCTGTGGTTCTTTCAAAGAACTCATTTTGTTATTCATGTTTGGCCATCCATTGGAAAGGCTCAGATATACAGTGGTGATGAGTGTAATTTCAAATAAATTTTAATTTTTGTTACGCATAGAGTTGCTTTGTGGAAAAAGAGGTTCACATGCAATTGTGTCTCTTAATTCAAATATTTGAATGAGGTGAGGAACATTTGTGCTAGAATTTTTTTTTGTGCGAAAGGGTGGGTGGGAATGGTAGTTCAAAACAACGCCTGACTAACGTTTCAACATACTAATCAACAATTAACTAAACAACGCCAGATAACGTTTCATGTAAATTAGCTTCAGGGAAACTACCTTCTACCCTAAATTGTAGCTTTTACAAATTACTTAACTGAATGAATTTCTTTATCTATGAAAAATTTAAGTCTGATTAAGGAATGGTGGTATGGATAGCATTTGGACAAAGGCTTAATTCACATGTCGCGGAAGGACTGAAGCACAGAGATAGGATAAGAAGTAAATAGGTGGTATTGTTGTTGTAATGAAAATAGGTATATGACATTTTTGTCGTAAATTAATTACATTTACAGCCTCAGTAAAATCACTGCGAGAAATCATCACGATTTGTATATTTAAAATTTTCTATCTAACTAAAACGCAAAATAGACATATTCCATTCACTCAATGTCAGGTGACGTTTTTTCCCCTTTTTTCACTCCTCACCTGATAAGCTAGGAAAGTTCAATTTTTGTTTTTTGTCACGACAGACACTCAGGGTTGGGGCTTCGAGGGCACAAGCCCGAGTATATACAGTAGTATTGGTGAGCCCCTCCAGCATCCCTGTAAAAAAGTATCTTATGGGATGCTTCTGGAATTAAAAACCTAAAACAAGGTAATTTTTTTTAGTATAATAATATAATAAGTCTCAAAAGAGTAGAATTTACTTTGAATGAATAAATCAAACCTAAAGCCAAGAGAAAATAAAATAAAGAACAGAATCGAATTTAAAAACAGAAGAAATATCGATGAATAAACACATAAACCCAGAACTGACATAAATTAGAATGAATGATCAAGTCAAATTTAAAAAGATCCAAATTACTACAAATAAGAGTCCAGTTACATCCACCAAGAACCCTCTAATTGAAAATTTGCCTCATTTCGGCTCTTTAATGGTGGGGAAGACCTCCTGCCCCCCCCCCTTTTTGTTGAAAACCCTTTAATGTAGGCATACTATATTCTTTTATTTTATTAATATAATTTTTTAATTTTCTGTTTTGTTGTTACCAATATTGTGTTGAAATAAATCCATGCGTAGCTATACAATATATATAGGTGAATAATTAATAGGTTAATAGGAATAAATAATTAATAGGAAATAATAATTAATAGGAATAAATAATTAATAGGAATATAATTAATAGGTATATGGAATAACTCCATATAAGAGGGAACCTGTTTTCCTTTAATTTTTAAAACTATGAAGCTTAAGCCTTTCTGCAAAAGAATCTTCGCTTTTTTTCTGATCCTTTTTTTGAATATATGTTTCAACGTACTTTAAGGGTGGAGGTTTTCTCCCCTAAGGAACTGATCTGAGATTTTTTTTTTTTTATGCGAATTAAATTCTTGCCCTTTTGTTAAGTAAAAACAGGTTTTCGCGTTAAGAAAAAAGTATAATTATTCCTGATATCAAACAGTTCGTGGTAACGAACTGTAAGTAAGGAGCGACCCGGCTCAATAGTAACCGAAACCCCAAAAAACGGAATTTTGAAACCAATAGATACATATCGAATTTTTATGCTGATCAAGTTTCTGATATCTGAGAATATTTGCCTTATTTTCGAAAAAAGGGGAAACACCCCCTAAAATTCATAGAATCCTAATGAAAATCACACCATCAGATTCAGCGTTTCAGAAAACCCTACTGTAGAGGTTTCAAGCTCCTATCTGAAAAAATGTGGAATTTTGTATTTTTTGCCAGAAGAAAGATCCCGGATGCGTGTTTGTTCTTTTTTTTTCCCCAGGGCTGATCGTATCGACCCAGTAGTCCTAGAATATCGCAAGAGGGCTCATTCGAACGCAAATGAAAGGTTCTAGTGCCGTTTTTAAGTGACCAAAAAATTAGAAGGCAACTAGGCCTCCTCCCACGCTCGTTTCTTTTCCCAAAGTCACCCGATCAAATTTTTGAGATGGCCATTTTGTTCAGCATAGTCGAAAAATCTAATAACTATGTCTTTGAGGATGACTTAATCCCCCCGGGGGGAAGGCCTGCAAGTTGTGAACTTTTCCCATTGTTTACATATAGTCTTGGTTACCGGCCCCCCCCCCCCCCCATCCCGGGGCCCTTCCCCCTGGGGGGGGGGGGGAAGAAGGTTACGTGGGAGGGTCTTTCCATGGAGGAATT
>JAQQPU010001469.1:59879-73543 GCA_029168905.1 Artemia sp. Kazakhstan ARC1039 | reverse complement strand
AACCTCTAAATTTCAGCCCAATCGGACAACGTTAAAGGGGGGCTGTGGTGGGAGGGTCCAAACTTCCGGCCCAGTTTACCCCATGAAGATAAAGTCGGAGGAGGATGAAATTTTGCAAGTTTCTTAGTTTGAGCTTGGGCTACAAAATGCGATTACCGCCGTCTCTCTGCGACCTCTAGGACCTGAAATCGCTTAACATTGTGGTGGGTCGCCTCTTTATAGAGGCACAAGTGTGCCTCCTTGACTGCAGGGGCGTCGTTTGGGAGGGCAAGGGAGGCATTTGCCACCCCCCCCCCCCGATTATGTGGAGAGAAAATTATTATATAGCCCATGCCCCTTAACTATCCAGATACGGACCCCTCTTGCCCCCTTCCCCCATGAAAATGCTGTAGATTCGCCCCTGGCTAAAATGTTATGATCAGGCATGTGTCGATGAATTCATATTGGGAGGGGGATGGCTTTCTGATTCGTCCAAACAGCAATATAACTTGACGTTGTTATTAAAAACTAGAACGAAAACATAGGGAAAGTCATGAGAATCAGGGGCAGGCACGTACTCTCTTTGTTTCGTGTTTTTAATCAGCTTGATCTGCTATGCTAAAAAGTGTGCTTTAATTTCATTGGTTTGCAGGTATACCTATTTTAGTAGACCAATAAAAGCGATCTTTACCTATAGACAGACAAATAACCGGACGAATTAAATTGAATTTAAAGGAGATTAAACAAAAACTGGTGAAAGTCATTGGATTTGGGTGGCTTGAAAGCCTCCACCCCTCTCCCTGCTTACACGCCTATTGTGACTTTTACCATGGCGTAACCTTTACAGTTAATCCTGCTATTAAACTCGGTACAGTCGTTTGCTTTCTCCTTTTTTTATGTCTAGAGAATTACTGGTCCCTTTCCTAATGTGTGATGTAAAATGTTGTCAACTACTGAAGATTGTTGTTTATAAATAATGAGACCCAATATTTCCCTGCGCAGATTATAAGCAGGGGCGGATCCAGGATTTTTTTAGGGGGGGGAAATAGATTGATCCGATAAACTTGCGTTAGGAGCATGTTTAATTAACGCTAACTTGCGTTAATTAAGTAAATTACACTACTTCATTCTACGTTAGGGGAGGCGCCCCCTCGCCTCCCCCCTGGATCCTCCGCTGATTGTAAGGGTAGATGTTTTAACTAAATTTAATTAGTAAAATAAACCAAAAATTAGAGTGGAAACGGAAACTAGTGTCGACAAAAACAAAATCCACCGACGCCATCTATTGTGGAGCGACATTTGACATTTTTCTGTGCAATACTAAGAATAACTGATTTAATTAGTGTAATTGGTAAAATTAAGGTAGTAATAAGTGTCTAATCTCAGTTCCTGACAGAAAAACGACTGCAAACCTTGAAAAAATGCCATATGTCGCCAGACGCTAGATGGCGTTGACAATATATTATCTTTTTTTTAAATCAAGGCCAGCGCCAGTTTCCACTTTTATAAGTTGCCAATACTCTTTGAAATACACTAGATCTTATAAAAAGCTAAGTTACATTGCAGCAAGAGACACGTGGACAGTCTTTACGTTATTTTTTGGCCACTGAAGTGGATTCATCTAAGTATTTTGTTCTTTGAGCATGCTATATTAGGCAAGTGGTAGGGTCCTTGTCCTTTTTTGCAAACTGAGGTATAATAGCGCAGAGGGTAGAGTAATCCGTAAGCTGGACAGCAGGGTCGGTGAGGTCCGAAAGGTATATTAAGATAAGAGAAGATGCTTTATTAAGCATCTATCTTGGCTTTACTCTTATTAGGCTTTCAAGGCTTTGATCACCTTGACCAAATTTTTCTCTTGGACCGGACTCGGTGTCGGTTTGGCCTTCAGCCAAACCAAACTTCAATCAAGTTGAAACTGTTAGGACATGTTGAGGGGGATGTGGAAAAGTGTTTTGAGGGTAAGGACCGTAAGTTTTGCAAGTTAGCCATTGTTTTATAATTGGGTTTGTTCTTTTTATAAAGGGAGGCATGTTTGATCCCTGGTGTACAAGAAGGCTTAGGATATTAGGGTGAAACTTCCAGGAAATGTTTAGGGGTGTTGAAAAACATAAACCACAATAAGTGCATGCTGGTTGTCAAAAGGGCGTATCAGCAATATATCAGGAATAGCTGAGGGTATTAAGTTAAAAATTTCAATGGATCGGATGTTGAAAAGTGATAGGAAGGTAATCCCCTCATCCTGATTATCTAACCCCTCCCCCCTCAAATCTGGTTGAGATTTTGAATTAGATATTTTGTTCAAAAAAGTCAAAAGGTCAAATAACGGTGCATCCGGGTATACAATGCCCCCCACAGCACCGGAATGAATTCAGAGCATGCTCAGGAGAGTATTGAAAAGCTATTAGAGGGAAACAAGCAACTCTCCTGTGGCTTATTCAGCCACCCTCCCCAAATATATTAGATCAAAATTTAAGATAGTCATTCAGTTAAAAATAGTCTAAAAGTCAAATAACTATGCTTCAAGGGGTGACTCAACCCACTACAGGCCCCTCAACACTAATCAAAATTTTGGGGTATCCGGGTTGCTCAGGATCGTCAGAGTCTTTTACTAAACTACATAAATTTATCTTTTCATTTCAGATACAGAAGCGGAGCTTCAATTCCAAGAAATCTTTATTTATCTCCATTTCAACTCTCTTCCAAAGCCGGTTGTTTCATTTCAAACCCTACAGGGAGTTGATTTATACACAGTCCGGATCATTAGATGGGAAAATAACTTCAAGGACACTTTGAAGACGTTTCTTGTTGATGTTAGGAATCCGAAAACATTCGCTTATAATTACAAAGGAATAATAACATTTGATACTGAAGTGGATTTGGATGTTGGCAATTACAGTGTTGAAGTGGAGCTGAATGATCCCAATTTTGATGGCCGTGTCTCTGGGACGCCGTTCTTTGTTGTTATCGGTATTTCTCTTCTTTTTTAATGTAATTTTGTTGGTCCGGTCTTTCGCTCATTTTTGTCTCTCTCTCTCTCATTCTTTCTTGTAAAAGATACCATTGCCCTATGAAAACCTTTTTATTTCCACGATTTTTCAAGAACTTTATATATTTTTCCTATGCTTAATTTCCATATTTTGGCTTTTTTCTAACTTGTAGCCCCTTCTGAAGTGTCAGAATCCCTCCTTCTTGCCAAAAGATTAATTTATGTACATGGTACATAACGGTAAGATGCTTTTTTTTATTTTTAGCAAAAAAAAAGAAAAAAAAGAAGAAGGTTCTATTGTGTTCGTCCCTTTTAATCGCCTTGTGTAAATCGATCACCGGGCGTTTGTTTCTTTAGTTGCATCGAAAGGTCTAAAATGAGAAAGAACCAAACTTCTGGTTCTTTTATTTTTTTTCCAAAAATATTTTTTCATCAAAAAGACATGTTGTTTTTTTTCTTATATCCGAGAGATACTGGTACTTATTGTGTCAAGTTCATGACAGATCATTTCCTATTTTTAATTAATGTTTTTATTAAGCTATTTATGAAACGTTTAATTTGTGTTAATTATTCATATTTATAATCAAGACTTCAAGAGAAAATTGTAATTTGTTTTACCCATTTGTTTTTTTATTAGTTTTTAATTACTTTTCTTTAGCTTTGCTGAATTTTTACCACAGTGCACAGAGCGGGGGCGCGGTTAGAACGAACGAAAAACGACGAGTTGCATGTAAAGCATGTGAATGTTTATTATTTCTATACTAAGTGATCATTATATTTTCATGTCCACTGACCTGGTGTACTATCAAGTGTAGCAGCACATTACTGCAGCACCTACAAGTGTAGCAGCACCTATGAGCACCTTACTAAGCAAACATTGAACTACGTAGTATTTTATACTGTCTCAAACTGGACTATACAGAAAATTGATATAGGCCTATTTCTATTGCGGACGTTTTGTAGATTTACTTGATCTTCGCAAATTGTTGTGGGTTTAGAGATTTTAGAGTAATATTATATCTGCGAGTTTAAAGAAAAAATTCTAGAATGCTTGTCTCAGGGGAAGCCGAAAAAAGACCTCAATGAAGCTTCAAAACTTGAAACATTAGACATATCTGTCTGATGTATCTCTACCTATCAAAGGCAAATACGGGAGTGGGTGCTCTGGACTCTGCACTGCAGCCGGAAGTTTCATTATTTGTGTTTTTTCTTCAATTTTTTATGGTTTAACCTATTTTCTGTATATTTTTATTATTCCTTCCCCCCTCTCCCGAGATGAACTCCTGTCTAATACACATTTAGCAACCATAAGATAAAATAATACTTGACTCTTTTACTTTGAAAATGTAATGCATTCATGTATTTTTGTAGATCAGAAACTTCCAGTGATGATATCGGCTTGTGTTGCTGTCTTTATAGTAGCTGTTCTTTTGCTGGGATTCCTCTTCGTTATGTGGAGAAGTTCGAATTCATCTAAGAGAGGTTTGCCAACATTTCCATAATTTTGTTTTACTTATTCCTTTTTTTTTATGCTCGATGGAGAAAGTTTTGTTATTATCTGAGGAAAGGTAATTTTACGCTATGATATGATGTTTTACTAATCTACTACTATTATTCTCAGGTATTACACAACTAAGCAATTCTTTTCCTAGTACTGTATTGTATTACATGAAGTACTAGGAAGTGATGTATTATATGCATTACAAAACTAAATAGTATTCTTTTTTCATCATGTATTACCTGAAATATTGTATGATATTACATGTAACACAGGAATTATTAAGAATTCATGTATTACATGTACTTGTAGTGTTACATGAAGTACTTGGATGCAGGGCCGTATCCAGGATTTTTTTTCGGGGGTGTTTTACACAAGAATTTTTTTTTGGAGGGGGGTATACAAAAACCTCAAATAAAGCATAAAAAATTTGTTTATATCCCTTTTTATTACGTTTTTACAAGTCAGGCAAACACTTGGGGGGGGGGGGGGGTTCAAACTCCCTAACCCTCCCCCCCTGGGTACGGCCTTGCTTGGAAGTAATGTATTACATGTATTACTATTCCCATGTATTACAAAACTAAACAGTGTTCTTTTTTCTTCAAGTTTGTGGATTTAAAACCATAAATACTATCAGTTGAAACTCCTGAGACAGGAAGAGGGGGGGGGGTGTTTAGAAATACATACGACAGGAGGTCTTGTGATTTTTAAAGGCTCACTGAAAGGTTTTTCGGTTCTAATCAGAACAAGATGCTATTTGATGCCTTATTAGTTTATTTGTTAAACTTAAGGCCAGCTTTTGGCCAACATTGTCCCTCCGTGGGCAGTGCCATTCTAAGATGAGCACACTTTACAATATAATACGATAATATCAAAATAGATAAATACGCCTGATTTAATCACACTAACAGTTCGAAATGATGAGGTGTAGTATCAAAAATATATAATAAATGTGTTTTTAATTATTGTAAATTATAATAATGTAGTAAATTATTATTTTAGTTTTCTAATATGCTTTTATTCTACTCTCCAATAATTCCAGATATACAACTAGTAAACAATACCCTAATAAGCGTAAATGAACCGCTAGGGACCCCAGAAAAGTTATCTTAGGGACAATTCTTAAGGAATTGTTGCGCAAAAATTTCAACTGTACCTTGGAAAACATCTTTCTTTGCTTGTAGTTTCTGATTATATAAGGAACCCAAATTCCAAAAGTGCGACCTAAAAAAAAAAGTTTTTTTTTCAATTATTATGAACTTAATTTTTTTTAAAGAATGTAGCCTCCATCATTTCCTCTGAAATAATTTCCAAAACTTTTCCTTCTGTGTATATGTATATTAGTAAAAAAATAAATAAAATAATAATGATCAATAATACCTTTGTGGAGTATAGGATACATGGGATTTATTATATATTTCAGATACTTCACCAAAAAGTTTTTGAACAACAGGTCTGTTTCTTTAACAGATGGAAAAATGTCATGAAAAATTGGTGAAATACTATGAAGTGAACAAATAGTTACCATTAAAAATGGTGAAACAGAACGGAGTAACAAAACAAAAATATTTGGAAAATGGTGAAATAGAACGAAGTTACTAAAAATAAAAAATAAACGTTGAAAAATAGTGAAATAGAACGAGGTCACCAAAACTAAAAGAATTGCTATTAAAAAATGGTGGAATAATGCATGTTTGTCTTGTTTAATTTTGAGAGTTTAATGGATGTCATTAGAGATCTTCGCTGTATAATTCACCTAAACCGTTTTTCTTCCATCTGAGGCAACGCTGTAGCGTTGCTTATAGTAAAGGACATAAGGCTCCAATGTTTTATTATTTATTATTTTTTTTTTTCCAGAGGCACTATATGGAATGGGTCTACGTAGAAACTTCAAAGGGGGCTCAGTCGATTGGAAATCGAGAGTTCTAGTACCCTTTTTATTAGTCGAAAGTGATTGGAGGGCAACTAGCCCCCCCAACGCCCATCATTCCCCCAAACACATCCAATCAAAATTTTGAGATAGCCATTTTATTCAGCGTAGTTGATTTTCAGATAGAAAATATATTTTTGAGGAGGACACTCCCTCACAACCCTCAGGGCAAGGGTTTAAAGTTATGCCTTGGAGGCATATAAGGTTTTTATAGAAGGCGTTGTCGTAACAACTTCAAAACAGACTCATTCGATTGGAAATTCAAAGGGCTAGTGCCCTTTTTAATAGTCGAAAGTGATTGGAGGGCAACTAGCCCCGGCCCTCCACGCCCATCATTTCCCCAAACACATTCAATCAAAATTTTGAGATAGCCATTTTGTTCAGTGTAGTTGATTTCCAGATAAGTAATATGTTTTGAGGAGGACACTTCCCCACAACCCTCAGGGCAAGGGTTTAAAGTTATGCCCGGGGGGTATATAAGGTTTTTATAGAAGGCATTGTCGTAGAAACATCAAAAAAGGCTCATTCGATTGGAAATTCAAAGGGCTAATGCCCCTTTTAATAGTCGAAAGTGATTGGAGGGCACCCCCCCTCCCACACCCATCATTCCCCAAACACATCCAAGCAAAATTTTGAGATAGCCATTTGGTTCAGCGTAGTTGACTTCTAGATAGAAAATATGTTTTTGAGGAGGACACTTTCCCACAACCTTCAGGGCAAGGGTTTTAAGTTATACCCTGGGGGCATATAAGGTTTTTATATAAGGCGTTGTCGTAGAAACTTCAAAAAAGGCTCATTCGATTGGAAATTCAAAGGGCTAGTGCCCTTTTTAATAGTCGAAAGTGATAGGAGGGCAACTAGCATACCCCCCCCCCACGCTTATCATTCCCCCAAACACATGCAATCAAAATTTTGAGATAGCCATTTTGTTCAGCGTAGTTGATTTCCAAATAGAAAATATGTTTTCGAGGAGGACACTTCCTCACAACCCTCAAGGCAAGGGTTTTAAGTTATACCCTAGGGGCATATAAGGTTTTTATAGAAGGCGTTGTCGTAGAAACTTCAAAAAAGGCTCATTCGATTGGAAATTCAAAGGGCAAGTGCCCTTTTTAATGGTCAAAAGTGATTTGAGGGCAACTAACCCCCCTCTCACGCCCACCTTTTTGCCAAACACATCCAATCAAAATTTTGAGACAGTCATTTATTAAACGTAGTTTTAAGTTCAGGAAATTAGGTCTTTGAGGATGACAACTCCCCCACAGCTCTCAGGGCAAGGGTTGTAAGTTATGCCCTGGGGGCATATATGTTTTGTATAGACAACGAGGTCGTGGAAACTTCAGAAAGGGCTAATTCGATTAGAAATTTAAATGACTAGCTCCCTTTTTAATAGTCGAAAGTGATTCTAAGGCAACTGACACCCCTTCCACGCCCACCATTTCCCCAAACACATCCAATCAAAATTTTGATATAGGCATTTTGTTCAACGTAGTTGAGAGTTCTGGAAATTATATGTTTGAGCAGGACACTCCCCCCACAGTCTTCAGGGGTAAGGGTTATAAGTTATGCCCTGGGGCATATATGGTACTTATGGAAGGAATGCTCGTATAAACTTCAGAGAGGGCTCATTTGATTGGAAATTGAAAGTTCTAGTTCACTTTTTCAGCGTCAAAAGATATTGGAAGGTGACCAGATCCCCCCCCCCCCCCCCAAACCTTTTTTTCCCAAATGCATCCAATAAGAATTTTAAGATAGCTATTTTTTTTTAAATAATTCAAAGATCATATAACACAAATTCCGATGTTGACACAACCCACCAGGGCTCGGGGGTAGGCGTTGTAAATTATGCCTGAGGGCATATATGGGTCTTATGGAAGGACTGCTCGTATTAACTTCAAAGAGGGATCATTTTATTGGAAATTGAAAGTGCTAATTCACTTTTTAAGAGTCGAAAGAGATTGGAGGGCACCTAAGCCCCCCCCCCCCCCTCCCTCCACGCCCTTTTTTCCTCAAATCCATCCGATACGAACTTTGAGATAGATTTTTTTTTAATAGTTTAAAGACCTCACCTCCCCCCTCTCCTACTGTCTACGCTAAAGTTTTCTTTATGCCAACTACGCTGCCCCCACCCTAAAGACTTTAATAAGGTAAAGTTTTGCATGGGAAGAAAGTTAAAAGTTCCAAGACATATTGAAGCGACGTTAAGACACATCAAAATACACTAATAAGAACTAGATAAAGAATTCTCTATCCGATTAGCCTATTCCCGGAATTTCTCTCAAACTGAAAATGCTAAAATACTTAAAATTACAGCCATACTTAAAATAAGGTTAAAATACATACTTTGCGATAAATTCTAAATTATTGTGGCATAAAAAATACAAAAAATGGTCTAATCAAAACGATCCTGTTCTTTCTGCATCAACAAATGAAATAGCCTAACTACTGTCTTTTGCAGCTATTTTATCGATCCATTCATTGTTGCGTGAAAAAATCACGTTTGATTTATCAGGGGCATGTAATTAAGTTGTCTATAGCAAAGGCCATAAGGCTTCAATGTTTTATTATTATCAATTAAAAAAAAAAACCTTGCATAAAAATAAGTTTTCTAAGAAAAGTAAAGAGCCATATTGAACTCCGGACCAACAGAAATTAATTCCTATTTTACTTAAAACTCAAAAAGACCAGAAATTACTGTTAAAGAATAAACGAAATCCTGAACGAACAGAAATTAAAATTAACTATCTTACAAACATAAAGATAACCGGTGCAAACATAAATGAATGAATAAATATTATATAGCTTCAATAATTTTTTTTATTATTTTCTCCCCAGAGGTGCTTTATATGCAAGGGTTAAAAATACCATTTTGTTAAAAATAGTTGAAAGGTTAAATAAAAAAAAACTCTGGTGTCGACAAAACACCCCAGGGCCCTGGGGCAGGAAGGGATTCTTGTATAAACTTCAGAGAGGGCTCATTCGATTGGAAATTGGAATTTCTAGTCCAGCTTTTAAGATTCAAAAGTGATCAAAGGGCAACTAACCCCTCCACTTCCTTTTTCCACAAAATACATCAGATAAAAATTTTGAGGTAGCCATTTTGTTAAAAAAAAAGTTCAAAGGTCAGATAACGAAAACTCCGGGGTCGACAAATGTTGTACAAACATAATATTTGAAATATAATTCGTTTTATAACTAATTAATCATTAGTTATAATAATTATATATACTAATTAATCATAAGTTATACCCGGGGGGCATATATAGCTGTTTTGGAAGGAATTCTCAAGAATTTTCAGAGAGGAATTTTCAGAGAGGGCTTATTTGATTGGAAATTGGAAGTTCTAGTTCAATTTTTAAGAGTCAAAAGTGATCGAAGGGCAACTAGCCCCTCCCTCACGCCCTTTTCCCCCCAATACATCAAATAAAAATTTTTAGGTAGCCATTTTGTTAAAAAAAAAAAAAAAATCAAGGATCAGATAACAAAAAATCCGGGGTAGACACATGTTGTACAAACATAATATGTGTAATATAATTCGTTTCATAACTAATTAATCATTTGAAAAAAACAAGTTGTTTAAAATCAATGAATCAATACAAATGTAGAGCATTAACCTATGACAATCTGTACAGAAAATATTGAAAAAGTAGTCAATGAAAAACATTCACGCCAAGCCTTATTTCGTTTCAGACGGATGGATAAGCCCATCTGATAAAAATTTGAGGTGACGATTTTGTTAAAAATAGTTCAACCATCAGATATTAAAACTCCAGGGTAGAAACAACCCCCCAGGGCCCAGAGACAGGCGTTGTAAGTCATACTTTGGGGATATATATGGTTCTTATAGAAGGGATACTCGTATAAACTTCAGAGAGGGCTCATTTGATGGAAAATAGAAAGTTCTAGTTCACTTTTAAAGAGTCAAAAGAGACCGAAGCTTAATTAGTCCCCACACGCCCTTTTTCCCCAAACACAGCCAATAAAAATTTTGAGATAGCAATTTTATTAAAAATAGTTCAAACATCAGATAATAAAAACTCCGAGATTGACACAAACCCATTTTTTCACTTTGATATTGTTACTTTGATACCAGTTTTGATACTTCGATGAATATTTGATTTTTTTTTTAAGTTTGATTTTGAAATAAGGAATTTTTAAAAACTTGAAATTTTTTGCAATCAAAAACGAACAAAAATTAATTAAAAAAAAACTATCCGAAAAATAAGTTTTTCAAAGCCATTTTAAACTTAAGCTCAACAGATACAAATACCTTTTAAAATTGATCTCAAAACGACCAGAAATTACTATTAAAGAATGAATGAAACCCAAAACGAACAGAAATTAAATAAACAATCATAGCAAAAACATACAACAAGTAATAATATAAATGAATAAATAGATCTTAAAGCGAGTAATGCTTAGATTGAATATGAAAATCAAGCTTATAACGAAAAAAAATATTTTCTTATTGAAGTATAAATGAAATTTAAAACGAACAGAAATTAAATAAACAATCAATGCCATCTCAGGAAAAATATTGATATGTTGCTGACTTGAATAGCCAAAAATAGCCAGTAGTTTATTTTGCTTTACCTTGAGCCCTAGTAATTCCAAATCATGTATTTTTTTTTAATATTCTTACATCTGATAGAAGTTTTTTTGTATTTTATTCAAAATTTGAAAAAAAAACTGTGCAAAATACTGTTTCAATACAAATTTTATCATTGAATTTTGCCAAAACCTAAAGTTAATCTGAGCAAATAATTAATCAGAAATATCGAAATCGATATATCGAAAATCGAAAGTAAGAATATCGATATGTCGTTTAATCAAATTATCGCCCAACACTATACAATAGTATCATACACTGAAATTAATAAAAAAAAATATTTATCGGGAATTGAATTAGATCTACATTCCCTTACATTCCCAACCCCAAGTTGGTAGACCCGGTCACTTCCACTGTACTGGCATAAGGGTAACTATTATTATTATTATTTCAAGACTTTATGCTAATTGGAAGAATCATTATTTGCTGGGTTAAAGCTTCACTTTTCAATTATGTCCATGGATAGTAAACAGCTCAATATATGTAAACAGTAAACAGTACAATATATATATATATATGTACTAGAAAATATATATATATGGCAATAGCGATAATAACGAAGCTGAAGTAGCAGGATTGCTGTTAGCTTGTGCGTATGCAAATAAAGTAATCATCACAGTGAAATCAAAATTTTGATCTGTAGCGACAACTTAAAAGCAATAAGCACAATCGAAAAGATCGAATCCAATGACGAAAAATCCAATGACAAATTCATTGCTAAATATTCACGGTAAGACCCACGTCAAGGTCTTGTGGTCAAGGTCTGTTAATTAACAGTACTTATTTATGACATTCCCTTACACCACGCGGGATTGAATCTAGGAACTCCATATTGGTAGACCCGGTTTCTTCCACTACACTGGCATAAGGATCCCTATTATTATTATTAATTTAAGACTTTATGCTAATTGGAAGAATCATTATTTTTTGGGTTAAAGCTTCACTTTTCAATTATGTCCATGGATAGTAAACAGTACGACAATGTAGTCAAAATAGTTTAGATAGAATTCCTTTTTTTAATAGTTTCTTTTGTAAATATTTGTTACTGAAATTATAAGTGAAATTGAATTGTTTTACTAATTGTGTATATATTTATGTATTTATTTATCCATGAATTTTTTTCGTAAACGGCTCCATGTTTTTTTTTGGAAAATTGGTATCAAGGGATTTTCTGGCCTAAAAAAAAAAAAAAAAAAAAAAAAAAAAAAAAAAAAAAAAAAAAAAAACACTATATAAGTCAGAAGTTTGAGAAACTTAATTTAGAGTCTTAATTAAAAAAAAAAATCATGTGAGTACGTTTTATTTATGAATACATTTCAAGAGCATACATAAGTCGTATTTGCTACAGTAGTGGTTTTATCGTTTTTAGTGTCTATGATGCAGGCAAAATTAAACAAAAAACATATGACTGAAAAGGAAAATCATAAGATTCACGTCATATTTGTAAGTACATTTCAGGAAAATAAATTTCATCAATCCCCCTCCCCCCCCCCCCTAGGAATGAACGTGTCGTTTTTGTATCTATGACGCATGCAGCATAAAATAATGTTTAAAGTTATGATAAATGAAAATGAAGAACAAAGAAATATACAGTCAGAATACTTGCGTCAGCGATAATTACAACACTTCAAAAGAAAAGTGAGGAACAAAGAAACATCCGGTTCGAAGGTAATTAACAGCAGGAGTTGAAACGAGTCAAAAACAAACGTGAAGAACAAAGAAATATGGAGTTAAAAGATATGCCACAGCGACACCAAAGATATATTCGGTTAGAAGGTAAGCGGCAGCGAGAATTACAAGCGATAGCAAGAAAGCAAGCATCAGAATGTTAGAAAAGAGGAGTGAAGAACCAAGAATTGTACTGTTAGAAGACAAGCGACAGCAAAAATCAGAACAAGTCGAAATGAAAATGAAGAAGAAAGAAATATTAGGTTAGGAGGACAACGCCATCAGAATTTTCGACGCTACAAGGATGCCATAAACTGCGCAATTGTTGATTATAAGTCGTCATTGAGACCCTTCAACGTTATATGTTTTCCAGTGGGAGCCCTCCATTTCCCGAGGAAAGAGTGGCAAATAAAGGTGACTCAGTTCAAGGTTGCTACTTAAAACGAGAATCAATATATACAAGCCTACCCCATTCTAAGTGCTGTAGCCCGGCTTTGAAATCGGCTACATTGTTTCTTTTTTTTTTAAACTGGTATATTCACATTTTCGGCCACTAAAACGATCTAAAAAGTCATAATTTTAAGGAAGAATTTGTATTTTCCCCAGGGTGGCTGTATCGAGCCTATTGTGATGCCATGACATCAAGAAGAGGCTTACAATGTTTGCGGTTTAAAGATAAGCGACACTGATAGTCAATATATACAAGCCTGCCGCGTAGTCATGCCGAGGCCAGACCTCGAAATTAGCTACTATGTTTTTATTTCTTAAAACTGGCACATTGACATTTCTGGTCACAAAAACGGTCTAAATAGGTCACAACTTCAAGAAAGTTTTCGTACTTTTCTCAGGGTGGTTGTAACGAACCTGTGGTGACGTCATGACATCAAGAAGAGGCTTACGTCTGTGGTTAGAAGATAAGTGGCAATGAGAATCCATAAACAGAAGCCTGTCGGTGCCGAGACCCGACAACGAAGCCGCCATGCTCCCAGTACCCTAT